>MU724376.1:42434-65183 GCA_026770625.1 Nicotiana glauca | reverse complement strand
CTATTAATTGTTGACCTTTTGACCGGCCTACGTGTCATGTCACGTCATCTTTAATCCGGTTTTTTTCCAATACATTTATAGTTTAGCTCTATCATTTTCGCTTACTCTTGATTTCTGTCTTTACATTCTCTGAATATGTAATTAAGAACTGATATCCAATATATTGTATGCTGGTCGTTAACTTGGATTTGAAAAGGTTTAAGTCTAGCTGGTTCAGGGTGTTCTGGATTCTTAAAAGTATGTATTAAAAATGAGTTTTTTTTAGTTGTTGTAATATGGATCTTGTATGCAAGTTGGGCAGGGGTTTAATACCATAGCATATGGGTTTGAATCTGTTTGTTTCGGAATACTGATTGTGTTAAGTCTTATATGAATATTTGATGTGTTCTATTAGTCTTCTTGCTTGAATTTCAACTGGTTGGTCGCGCAAGATTATCCTAATTCTCTTGTTGATAAAGATTTGCTTGTGCCTCTGTAATACAGTTTGAATTGGCTAAGGACTAATGCTTGTGTTCTCGCCTTTGATACAAAGAAGAAAAGTGCTAGAATTTTTAACAACTCTCTTCAGGTTATTAAGCACCTTCCAAATGGAAATAATAGAACCAGAATAGGATATGATACAGGAATTGGGGTGGCTAAAGGAAAACTTCACCTCATTTATACCTTGAAGAAATACGTTGTGGTTATTACATATGATGATAAAATCCAAAATTGGGAAGTTGCATACAGTGTGGACAATTTTGCACTAGTTTAAACATGAATGGTCTAATTAATGTTGCAATACAAGGACAGTACGCATGGTGTCTGCTTTGTTTGGATGTGCTGATATTTTTTTTTTTTAAGTAAATTCAAAGAATTGATATCTAGTTTGCAGTTGAAGTCATCGGTTGTTCTCTGAAATTAATTCATCTACTGCTACTTGTTTGTATAGATTTAATTCTAAACAAGAGGTAAAATTCCGTCAATTTCAATTGGAATCTAATTGTTGCTTAAGTCTGAGCTACTGGAATTCGGCCATTAGTGAAAATTGAGCATATTGCTCTAAATAATTGTAAGATAGGTTGTATGTTTAAATTTAATTATAACCCAACTTCCGTATTATGTTACTTCAAATATATTGCAGTTGTATGAGAATGCAAAAAATGTTGTGGTTGTTAGAGATTGTATCGTATTACAGCTTTTCTCTTCTTTAGCAGATGTGTAAACATAAGGAGCCATTTTATCATTTTCTTCTTTGAATTTTAAGGCAATGTGAATTGTATGTATGGACCGTGCGTTAGTGAAAAGTGAATTCGAATTGACATGCTCACTTTTACCCAACTTGGTAATGGAAGCATGGTAAGCCTGAGTTCATATCTCGATGTGGCGAAATACAACATGGATAATTTGATCCGTAGCGAAAATTAAAGGAGCAACACATCTACCCCCTCTTTTGAATAATCGAGGCGTGCCATGCCAAATGAAAATGGCAATTGCATGACCCTCACTTTAATTAATCTTACACTGATCCTTAGATTCCGAGGCGTGCCATCTAGTTAAATTCCATGGCCCTCGCAAATCACAAAAATGCAAAATTATTTTAGGCACGATAGTTTAATAATATTACCTTCTTAAACTCGGGTGCGCATTTATGAGACCCAAATCCAAATCTCAACGATGTTAAAATATGTCAAAAATCACGGGTGCATTTATGTGACGTGGTTCGAGACGTGTTTTAACGAAGTTGCAATTTTCTTTAAAAATTAATTAAAAGCGGTAAATAATTTAAAATTTCACCATAGGCCAAACATGTACTAAAATCAGATTAATAAGCCAAATATAACAGTTGAGCGACCGTGCTAGAACCACGGAACTCGGGAATGCCTAACACCTTCTCCCGGGTTAAGAAAATTTCTTACTCTAATTTCTGGTTCGCGGACTGTTAAACAGAGTCTATCTTTTCCTCGATTCGGAATTCAAACCGGTGACTTGGGATACCATAAATCTCCCAAGTGGCGACTCTGAATCTTTTAATAATAAATTCCATTTCAATTGTTACTTCAAGTTGGAAATAACTCCCTTTACTATACCCTCTTCCGGGGATGTAGGTAAAAAAGAGGTGTGACAATCATCATTCTGGAATAGGTAAGGGTATTTAGACTTCATCTCTTCTTCCGCTTCCCATGTCATTTCTTCCATATTCTTGTTCCTCCAAAATACTTGACGGAAGCTACATCTTTTATTCTTAGCTTGCGGACTTGTCGATCTAATATAGCCACTGATACTTCTTCATATGATAGATCCTCTGTAACTTGTACATCTTTGATAGGGACAACTCGAGAAGGGTCTCCAATACATTTCCTAGACATAGATACGTGGAATACCGGATGGACAAATTCCAATTCGGATGGCAATTCTAACTCATAAGCAACATGTCCAATTCGGCGAAGAATTTTATACGGATCGATATACCTTGGACTCAGCTTACCTTTCTTCCCAAAACGCATAACACCCTTCATTGGTGAGATCCTCGGGAAAACCCAATCACCAACATCAAACTCCAAATTATGACGTCGAACATCGGAATAAGACTTTTGCCTGCTTTGTGTTGTCCTCAATCGTTCTTGTATCACATTAACCTTCACAATGGCTTGGTGAATCAAATCTGACCCATATAATTCTGTTTTACCGACTTCGAACCATCCAACTGGTGATCTACATCTTCTCCCGTATAGTGCCTCATATGGGGCCATTTTAATACTGGAATGGTAGCTATTATTGTAGGCGAATTCTATGAGTGGAAGATGGTCATCCCAATTTCCCTTAAAATCTAGAACACATGCTCGTAGCATATCTTCCAGTGTCTGAATGGTACGTTCAGCCTGTCCGTCAGTTTGCGGATGAAATGCAGTGCTGAGATTCACTTGTGTGCCTAAACCCTTCTGAAAAGACCTCCAAAAGTTAGCCGTAAATTGAGCTCCTCGGTCTGATATAATAGATACCGGCACACCATGAAGCCTAACAATCTCCTTGATATACAACTTCGCATAATCTTTATCCGTGTAAGTTGTCTTAACTGGCAGAAAATGGGCACATTTTGTAAGTCGATCAACTATCACCTAGATGGAGTCAAACTTATGATAAGAGCGAGGTAATCCAATAACGAAGTCCATATTAATCACCTCCCATTTCCAGGTCGGAATCTCTATATTCTGAAGCAATCTACCGGGTTTCTGATGTTCTATCTTTACTTGTTGACAATTGGGACACTGGCTACAAATTTTGCAATAGACTCCTTCATGTTATCCTACCAATACTGCTCTTTGACATCATGATTCATCTTTGTCGAGCCGGGATGGATTGAATATCGGATTGATGAATCTCATTCAGAATCTTTTCTCGCAACCCTACCACATTAGGCACATATAATCGGCCCTGATATCTCAGTGCCCCATCTCCTCCGATCTGAAAAGCCATAATTTTACACTGCTGAATGCTCTCTCTCAATCGTACTAAGATAGGGTCTTCATATTGCCGTGCTTTTACCTCGGCTACCAAAGATGATTTTGATGTAATATATATAGTAATACCTCCGTCATCAGAGTCTAATAATCTGATTCTCATATTGGCTAACTGATGAAGCTCTTTAGTCAACCCCCATCTACCTGCCTCAATGTGTACTAAGCTTCCCATTGACTTACTGATGAGCGTCTGCCACAACATTGGCTTTACCGGGATGATACAATATCTCGACGTCATAGTCTTTCAGTAATTCAAGCCACCTACGCTGCCTTAAATTCAACTCTTTCTGCTTGAAGATGTATTGTAAACTCTTGTGATCTGTGTGAATGTCAACATGGACGCCGTATAAGTAGTGATGCCATATCTTCAAAGCATATATTACTGTAGCCAATTCCAAATCACGGGTCGGGTAATTCTTTTCATGCTTCTTTAATTGTCTTGATGCATAAGCAATCACCTTTCCACGCTGTATCAATACGCACCCCAAACCAATACCTGAGGCATCACAATATACCACATATCCTTCTATTCCTTTAGGGAGAGTGAGCACTGGTGCGGATGTCAATCGATTCTTCATCTCCTGAAAACTACATTCATAAGTGTCAGACCACTAAAACTTGGTAGCTTTCTGTGTTAACTTAGTCAATGGTGCTGATATAGAGGAAAACCCTTCTATAAACCACCTATAATATCCTGCTAGCCCCAGGAAGCTGCGGACTTTTGATGGTGTTGTAGGTCTCAGCCAATTCTTTACTGCATCGATCTTCTGAGTGTCGACACTAATACCCTCGTCAGATATCACATGGCCAAGGAATGCTGTTGAGTTCAGCCATAATTCACATTTGGAGAGATTAGCATATAACTTACGATCTTGAAGCATCTGTAATACTATCCGCATGTTCCGCCTCCGATCGAGAATACACTAGAATGTCATCAATGAATACAATCACAAACACATCAAGATAGGGCCTGAATACAATATTCATGAGATCCATAAAAGTAGTTGGGGAATTTGTTAGCCCGAACAACATCACCAAGAAATCAAAGTGCCCATATCTTGCCCGGAAGGCCGTCTTTGGAATATCCTTCTCCTTAACCCTCACCTGATGATACCCTGAACGTAAGTCAATCCTGGAAAAATATTTGGCACCGTGGAGTTGGTCAAACAGGTCGTCAATTCTTGGAAGTGGATACTTGTTCTTTATAGTAAACTTATTCAACTGCCGATAGTCGATACACATCCGTAAATACCCGTCTTTCTTCCGCACGAATAGGATTGGCACACCCCAAGGTGAAGTGCTAGGCCTAATGAAGCCCTTATCCAGTAAGTCCTTCAACTGCGCCTTCAACTCTCGCAACTCTGGCGGGGCCATTCTGTATGGAGGGATAGAGATCGGTTGAGTATCAGGTAACACATCAATGCTAAACTCAATCTCCCTTTCAGGAGGAAGGACTGGGAGTTCATCTGCGAAAACATCTGGAAATTCATTGACCACGGGGATTGATTATAGAGTAGGCGGCTTCGCCTCCGCATCCCTAACGCGAACGAGATGATAAATATAACATTTTGAGATCATTTTCCTTGCCTTAAGATAGAAAATAAACCTACCTTTCGGCGTAGCAATGTTCCCCTTCCATTTAATGACAGGTTCACCAGGAAACTGAAACCTAACCATCTTCGTACGACAGTCAACATTTGCATAGTATGAGGACAACCAGTCCATTCCCATTATCACATCTCAACCATTTCTTACTCAAATAAATTTGCCAAGGTTTGACGACTACAAATCATCACAGTGCAACCTCTATATACCCTTCTAGCAATCACAGAATCAACTATCGGAGTAGATACCTCAAGGGGTTTACTTATCAATTCAGGTTCAATGCCAAACTTAATAGCCACAAAGGGTGTAACATATGATAATGTAGATCCCGGATCAATTAGCGCATATACATCATAAGAAAACACAGACAATATACCTGTAACAACATCTGGAGACGACTTGAGATCCTGCCGACCTACTAGAGCATAGGTTCGATTTTGACCACCACTCGAACTTGGCATCGCACCTCTACCTCACGACCTGTAGACTGATGAAAACCCCGTGCTGGAGGTCGAACTGATGAGGAAGAACCAGATATAGATCCAGTCGGCTGAGCCATACCATCACCTCCCCTGTTAGGACAATCCCACATCATATGGCCAGGCTGTCCGCAAGAATAACATGCATCAGAACCTCGACAGCACAGTCCAAAGTGGGCTTTATTGCACTAATCACAACGCGATGTTGGGGGTCTCGTCTGATTAGTATCTCTGTGATATTGTGAGCCTGATGCCCGCGAACTCTGACCTGGACCTGAATAGGTAAGTCGATCATATCGAGGCCTCTGGAATTGTGGAGGAGCACTAGCTACAGATGGTGCCGAACTCCTCAAAGACTGGGGCCTAACATTGCCTCTGAAGTCATCAGAATACCGTGAAAATCTTTCCCTCTTATGCTGGCCCCTATCCTGCTCCCTATCTGCCCTTTGCTAGCGTTTACGATCCTCTAGTGTTTGGGCATAAGCTTGAATACGGAAAATATCCATGCCTTCCACCAAGGAGGCTGTCGTACACTCATTTATCAGATGTGGTCCCAATTCGTTCACGAATAAATGCACCCTATCACTCATCTCGGCCACCATATGGGGAGCGTACCTTGCTAAAGAATCAAACTGCATATTATACTCTTGCACACTTATATTACCTTGTCTAAGGTTCAAGAACTTATCAGCTCTAGCTCGTCGTATCTCAACTGGCAAGTAGTGACGAAGAAAGGCCTCAGAAAAATACTTCCACACAGCTAGAGGAGCGTTCGGACCCCTGGATCTCTCCCAACTATCATACCAGAGAACTGCTAAATCCCGTAGCCGATAAGAAGCCAACTCTACTGTCTATATATCACTAACATGCATAACCCATAGTGTACGATGAACCTGGTCAATAAAAGTTTGCGGGTCCTCCTTAGGGTCTGATCCGGTAAATACTGGAGGGTCTAAATTAATAAAATCACGAACTCTCGTACTAACTGGTTTATCAGCAACACCTGTATTCTGCCTCTGAGCCTGAGCAGCTACCAAGCTAGTCAGTAACTACAAAGCACTCCATATATCCTGGTATATAATGCTAGCTGGAGGAACTGGAGGTGTTGGGTTCCTCCTAATATGCTCTGGAGGAGACGTAGATGAGGTATGAGATGACATCTCACTCTGAGCCTCACTTTGGCCTACTCTGGCTTGGGGCACCTGACTGGTATCCTCTCCCGTAGCTGTATCAAGTCGTCTACTAATTGTTTGCTTCCTAGTCGAAGGCATCGCTGAAAGAAAACAAGGTGAATAGTAGAGACGAGCAATTACGACTCAACTCTACGCACGATCTAGATTCAGGAAGAAGGTAACAACCCTAGATGTCATGTAGCCTCCTGATTATAAATGTGGCGCGCTACACATCCATAATCAAAATTGTACAAGACACGGCTCATAGACAATCCCTAGGATGGACTTGCTCTGATACCAAGTTTGTCACGACCAAAATTGGAGGGCCATGACTAGCACCCGACCACACTTACCGAGCACCAACGTACATTTTATCTAAACTTTTTTATTATCTTTTAGGGTGGACGAGATCAATATAAATGGTAGACATGGATCGTGGACAACCAACAATAAAATATGATGATATGAACGTACCTAATATGGAATGACCAGACAATCAAGAAACTATATATATAGTACGAGCTGCCACGCTACCATGAAAGACTATACAACAAAAACCATACGACAAGGCATACCAAACTATACATGATTCGACACCTGTCTATGAGCCTCTAAAGGAACATAAGTGCTGCAACATAGTCAGAATAGGGCCCCGACATACCCATAATGTCTATAACAAAAATGCATACCAAGACCATGGCAAGTCCAGAGAAGGGATCTCGCCAATCACCGCTGAACTGGATAGCCTGCTGTGGTGGGGGAGCTGCACCTGCCTGTCTATCAGGACCTGCAGCACGACATGTAGCGTCCACAAACAAAAGGATGTCAGTACGAATAAAGTACTGAGTATGTAAGGCAGGGAACCATAAATACGAACAGTAATGTAAGCAGAGATGGAGAATATACAACCTATAACATCTGAGTACCTCTGAGGGCTACTTACATGAAATGCATGATACATATGTATAAATACATAAACTTTTAAAACATACGCCTCTATGGGCATCATCATCATCATATGGTACCCGGCCGTAATAGGCTCGGTAAAAAAAATGTACCCGACCATCATAAGGCTCGGTAGAATCGTACCCGACCACATGGAGCTCGGTAAAATCCAACTGATCAGTGGTTGCACAATAGGTGTTGTACCCGACCGACTATAGCGCGGCTAGGTAGAGTAAAATAGATACATATATATAATGCATGCTCGACTCATAGAGACCTTTCGGAGTGACGTAAGGTCGGTATCCTCTGTACATGTTATTAGGACTAACTCTTCACTATGAAACTTATAAGAATCAGGAAGTACCAACAACATTGATAACATAAGAATAAGAGAAGCAACATCAATCGTTCCATAAGAGGGGAAACAATGTAAGTACTGCTAGCTTCTAAGAGTAGGGTATCTTTGGAAGCTCGTTCATTACATCATGTACGATCGGAGTCGTGCAAAAGAAGGAAAGGGATAGCCTCAAATACCTTGTATATACTTCCCCAATCTCAAGCTATGCTATTGTCACAACTCCTTAGTCTACAATAAGAGAAACGATACTATCGTTATTATTTAAGCGTCACAACTATTATGTATCGACCACAATCTATTTTACGATGAAACGGACATCACCTCCCCTATATATATGACTTTACACCATTCAAAACAATCACCAAACAGCCTAAACAACATCAATAATAAACATATTGAGCCTCCCAAAATAGTCCACGCACAACCTAATCACTTCATATATACGACGACCACCGTATTCGTGTCAAACGACCCGGAAATATTACGAATAACTATCAGCCAAAAACCCTACATATATATGGTGTTTCTCCACACTTTTCCACCTCCAAAAATCCACAAAACAGTATTAAAACACGCAGCCCAACACAAAACAGTCCACAAAACAGTCCGCTACAAGTGAATAACTCGAACTCACGGCTTCCGATCACCGTCCCGTAAGTTCTTACATGTATAGAACGAATTACCATGAGTTCACAGCAGAAAAAATGTATTAAATAAAGCATTAAACTTACCTTACTTGTTGGATAACTCAGCCCTTCCCTTGGTTCTTCAAACTCTTGATTTTACCCCCAATTAGAACTTGAAAGAAAGAGAAAATTGATTAGGGTTTGTGTGGGATTTTTAGGGAGGAGTTGCAGGGGTTAACTTTGGTTTTGAGGGTCTGAAATATAAGTGAAATAACTGAGTTCATAACCCCTTAAAAGTCATCTCTTGGCTGACTTAGGTCTTTTGATTTCGTCCTATCATTTTGGCAAGTAAGTGATGCACCTACTTGTCACCTACCAATCTGCGCAGGCTTGCAAAAATATGAATATCTCTATACTCTAAGATCGTATTGATAAACAGTTTAATTCGTTGGAAATTAGACTCATGGATCTTTAATTTTGTGGGTAGATCACCCCATAATTGCTTGTAAATTGGGAGAAAAGTTTAGAAACATTTGACCTAATGTTTAAGTAAAATTATGAACCTAAGTTGCGACAACTTTTGTCGACTTTTATTTCATAACTTGTTTGACTTCAAGAATTATGATACGGATATTATAGGATTCAAATACCTTAAAACATGACCTCTTGCGTGTATTAATCACCTATAGGTTTACCCGAAAATACGAGTTACAACATCCTTGATTCGTTTAAATTCTAATACTTGTTAATCACCCTTATACACCCTTGTATCACTTAAGATCAATAGTATTAACTTCTTATCATCTCAAGGATAATTCCTTCTTGGATTTATGTTAACTAACATATGGCATGAACTAACACGTGTGGATATGGGTTGTAACAATTTGATATACTACTTGAACTCAGTTCTGTTGACTTTACTGTTTTTGCAACTCAGCCGTTTTAATTGAACTTTGAGACTTAAATAATATTTCCACTGTTGTTTGGGCTAAGCACTACTATTTTATTGATGCCCGAGGGGCTTATGATATTTTCTGGACTGAGTGAGGCCGAGGGCCATATGTGAGGATATATTGAGTGGTGTGAGGAGGCTTTCAGGCCTCGAGTGTATTGTGAGGAGGCTTTCAAGCCTCGAGTGTAATTTAAGGAGGCTTTCAGGCCTCGAGTGTGATGTGAGAAGGCTTTCAGGCCTTGTTTATATGCCATGAGGTGGATTGATATTGCGCTTACTCCCGGAGTCTGCACACCCCCAGTGAGCGCGGGTAACCATATGGATCGGCCTGCACGCCGCAGCGAGATATGGATCGGGCTGCACGCCGCAGCGATATGTGGATCGGGTTGCACGCCGCAGCGGTTACTATATGATACTGTTCTGAGAGTGATCTAAGAGAGAGAGCCCGAGGGGATGAGAGTGTCTCTGAGAGTGAGCCCGAGGGGCTGGTATTGCTTTGAGATATTACCCGAGGGACAAACTTTTATATGTGCATCTTGCATATTTATTTTCCTTTTTACCTGTTATACTATGGTATTTGTGCCCGAGGGGCGGATTTTTCTGTGCTTACCAGTATTAATTGTTTTAAATCATTTCGTAATTGTTGAAAGGATCATTTTAAAAAGAGATTTAAACTGAGCCAAGATATTTCTAAAGATTTCATAGTTTTTACTATTTTTCTTCGAGAATTGTACCCGGCTTCTATACAGCATGTTGGTTGCTTTACGTGTTTTCTTATTGCTCAGCTGTTATTTACCTTTATTACTCACTGAGTTAGAATACTCACTTTACTCCCTGCACCGTCACCCGGTAGCGGGTATTGGCTGCGTAGAGGCAGAGTTGTAGAGGTTTAAAGAGGTGACTGCTAGTGTTCGCAGCACCACTGTCTTTCTATGTTATTCATTATTCTTGTTCAGTGTATTTATAGACTTGTAAATCAGAATTACATTCTTATAGATGCTCGTGACTTATGACACCCCGATTAGGGTTGTGTTGGGTTGTAATTTCGTTAATTAACATTATTAAGTCATATTTTTGTTGTTCATTTATGCTTAACTATTTTTGAAAGAAACGAGTTGGGTTAGTTGGTTGGCCTTGTCTTCACGAGAGGCACCATCACGACCGGTGCGGGGTTTGAGTTTTGACAAGTTGGTATCAGAGCCTAGGCTACTAGGTCTCACGAGTCATGAGCAGGTTTAGTAGAGTCTCATGAATCGGTACGAAGACATCTGTATTTATCCTCGAGAGGCTGCAGAACCTTTAGGAAAACTTTACATTCTTGAATTCTTATCATGCGTCCTTGATTCATCTTGAGATATAACTCTTGAAATTCCTTCCACGCGTTCGTACGTGTGCACGAGCGCTCAGAATTTGATGTGCCTTGATGGCTTGTGATTCCCCGATCGAGGGGCGAGATGTAATCTCCGTGAGTATATATTGGGCTAGTCTGGAGGACTTGAGACCGGATCTTTGCCTATGGCTTGAGCACCGAGGTGCTGATTGTGTTAGTAAGTGATTTGAACTTATATGTTCGGTATTGTCCCTAATAGTGGAAGTGACGGCTGGATAGCCATGTGATGAGTATGTTAGCACTGCAAGACGTATATATGTAACTTGGAAGTGACGAGGAAGGTCTGCTGGATGATAGAGGAACTATTAAGTGTTTGATTTCCATCATGACTGGATATGTGGCTCCGAGTGATGGACGCGTGAAAAATCTTTTCGTGTCTCCTAGTTGGGAGTGAAGTAAATTTTATGTTGCGGTATGAGTTCAGACTCAGGAAGACTAAGTGACTGCGAACAGTTTATAACGGTGGAAGGTATACATAAATATTATATTTAGGCAAGCATGTGGGTTATCTCCTGCGGAGTGTTAAGAATTGGTGTGATCCTTATGATTATGTTAGAAGATCTCATGTGTAACGGAAGGGTACGTGTTGAAATTTGAAATTTCTGATTGCTTAAGAGAGTGGGCTTCACTTTTGCGGGGATGAATGCGAGAATTTCAGAAAATTTACAGTGCTGGATGATCTATGTTTTCACAACTTGTAAATGATTTGAGTTTAATCTCACTATGGTATTGTGGCATCAATAGAGTAAAAGTGTTATGAGTTGTTGAGTGTGTCTTGATATATGGCTTCGAGCTCTGTGAGTAGTTGATCGCGCGGTTATGTGCCATGTTAGTTCCAGCTTCTGGCGTGCGTGTGAATTAGCTATGGCTAGAGTAAAGAAAAAAAAATTGACAAAGGTCATATTATGTTTCATAGAGTATGAGAATCACGTAATGTTTGGAGTGTCAGTGGTAACGAATATTCGGCACATAGAGCAGGAAGTTGCTTTGTCGTATTGGGATGAGGATTTCATTTCTGTGGTATCGGAGTGCCAATGAGGCACAGGTGATTCTATTCGTTAGGTCAAGTAATTTGCAATTTGAATAAGAGTGAATGACTTTCGAGAATGGTTCTAATGCGTTCAAGATTCTACAAAAACAATCGGGTATCTCAAGGTTGGGTATGTAGTTAGAGACTGTGTTTTCATGAGAAAGAGGTCAAGACTTGTGGCATTTTTATGATTTATTTATGGGCTACTATGTACCGGTATCTGGAAATTAAAGGTAACAGATTCAGAATTCGCAGGAAGTTCTTCAAAGTAAAGTATCCTGGAATGTGGTGTTTATGGGGATATTGAGAGAGTATTCATCGGCTTATGGGTTTTAGACGGTGTGGTCTTATGCTTGGGTTTTGTGTGGTAAGCCTGAGTTGAGGCATTGTGGTGCTACAGCAAGAGGGGATATCAAGTTGAAAATGAATCAGAAGGAAATCTAGATAGATGAAGTGGCTTGATAGTTAACCAAATTGGTATGGAAAGGATGTGATTAATTCTTTGTGTGTGTTCGAGGTAATGAGTTCGTACTGGTATTTCGCAACAATGCTCTTGGGTTTTGATGGCTTGCTTAGCTTGGTCGAGTTAGAAGGATTCAGTCCTTGCAGTTTAATTTATGCAAACGGAATTGGGAGAGTTCTTGTTGATTTCCACTGTGGTTGAAGAGGTGCATTTTCTACGAATATGATAGGCATAGGATGTGTAATGATTTTCTTCTAGATGGGATCAATGGAAGTTTTTGACTAGTTGAGTGTGTAGATGTTTGTGTCTCGGAGGGGAGATGAAAGTTTTCATATTATCCTTGGATGGTATGGTATATGCGGTATGTTGTGGAGGACCGAGACTGGCGTGTGCTAGGTCACAGTTCAGTTTTGAAAGGAAGTTCATAAAACTCTTAGGCAACGGGTAGGCTCAGATAATCAAGGAAAATTTGTTGCTAATTGGAAGTGATTTGACGAGAGTATTTGTCTCGGAAAAGGGTAATGTGATTAAACTGATGATACTTTGGTAGTATTGCGACATTTTCTTGTTGGATCAACTAGTGGTATTCGGGTTTGCTTGGTGGCACAGGAATTTTTTTAGAGTATTTATCGTGGAATGATTGGGTATTAAAGGTGTGCATGTACTCGGACGGTGAAATTTGGGATCGGATATGATGATTCATGTGCCGTGTGGATGTGGAGACGGAAGTTCTCATATACAGGCTATGATGTAGTGGTAGATCGTGTGTGTCGGCACTGTTTAGCAACTACAGGGGATTTGGAGGCCCGAGTGGATCTTTCTTTGCTTAGTAAGTTAGATTTTGGATATGATGTTGGGGTGTAGACTGGTTGTTTCACTGTTGGGCTATTCTGGACTATTGTATTGTGGGTTGTGCCAGAAATGCCACGGGTTGAGTGGCGAGGTGTATCGGGTTATGTTCCAGCAGAGTGGCTTATATTTCAAAGACCAGCGAACGACTGGGAAGGATTTTTTTTCTTAATTGGGCCTTCGTGATGGATGTCAATGCAGAGGTTCCTACCATTGGTTTCATCCCGGTGTTAAGGGACTTTTCGAATGCGTTTCTTGTGGTCGGGCATGTCGCCGGGCGAGGTTATGGATTTCGATATTGATTTGGTGTTGGGCACCATATCGTACGACTCCGGTAGGAGTTATAATAGTGGAAGGAGCAGCTTCAGGCTTTTCTAGTAATGAGTTCGTTGGTAGACCGATGTGGATACGTGTTTAGCTTGAGTTGGATTGGTTGGCCCCGAATTGTATTATTGAGGGATAGGTTGATTCGATCGTTATTGAGCTTGTTAGTGATCTGAAGAGAGCTATGAGTTGCTTTTCAGTGTTGTGAGACGTTATGATTTGTTGGTTATGGGCACATGTGGTGCGGTTCTATTGGGGATTCATAGTGAAAGTTGAGCGGGAAGAGTAATTGAGCCTTGCTTAGGGAACGACGTATTGGTTATGTCCTATCGGGTTGTGTGGCATATGTTATTTGTTTCACTGTGGGTGTAATGAATTGCTTGGGTTCCAGACATCAAATTGTGTGTGGTTGTCGATTTTGATCATAGCGACTTGGGGTGTTTCATGGGTAGCAGTTTTTGGATAGGACCGGGCATTATAGCGAGGCTACATGGAGATATGACCTTTTGGGGTAGATTCAGGTGCTTTATTTCTATGATGCGAGATGGGGTCTCAGTCTTGTGTTGTGATGGTACTGATGAGCTTGAGGTACAATTTTTCGTTTGAGTCATTTTTCATGATTTGAGTATGTTCAGACCGTTCTTGTTGGTGCGTGCATTATGCAAGTTATGGCTTAGGCCTGTATTGAGGTGTCATATCACCGGAGTGGTGTGTTGGATTCGAGGTGATCATTAGGGTCACTAATGAATGCGAACAGATTTGATTTCAGCTTGTTGGAAGGATAATATCGAGGTTCGGCTCGGAATCTGCTGTGGTATTAGTCAAAAGGGAAGTGGCTTCATGAATGGTTGATCTAAGAAATGGTGATGATTTATTGCGTGTTTCTTTATCATTGGTAGTGTGTGAAAATATGGAATAAGACCTTAGTTGATAAGAGGTTTTCTACCGGTATTCGGGTGTTGTGTGCAGCTGCTGTGAATAGAAGTTATCGTTTCGAGTGTTTTGGTTATGTGGTATATCATATGATTGCACCTGAGGTTGCAGGTATGGGTTATTTTAGCTGGTTCGAGCTTATTCTGAGTATAGATGTGAGGTTCTGACCTTGTGTATGATTTCGGAAAGTGCAATGTGGTTCTATGACCTATGGGCTAGATTGGATGGTGAAATATAAGTTACAATGTGTTATCGAACCTATATGAGATAAGGTGACATGGGATCACCCCTGGTTATATGCATGGTAAGGTTATTCAGCGGTTGGTTGGCTTTTAGAACAGTTCTGGGTACGTTCGAGGACGAATGTGTATTTAAGTGGGGGAGGATGTGACGACCCGACCCGTAGTCACGTAAGTTACCACCCCGTTTCCCCTATTTTCTGCTTCCTTATGTTTCATTATAAGAGTCTTGGATGAACAAGTTGAATTGGATTGGTTTTAGATGAAAATGAGACACTTAGTCTCTTTAAGAAAGGTTTATATTGAAAAAGTCAACCGGATGTTGACTTATGAGTTAGAGAGCTCGGATGTGATTTCCGGTGTCTCGATTAGCTTCGGGGGATGATTTGTGACTTAGGAGTGTGATCGAAATTGATTTTGGAGGTCCGATGTAGAATTAGGCTTGAATTGGCGAAGTTAGTATTTTGGCGAATTCCGGTTGATAGGTGAAATTTTGATCCGAGGGTCGGAATGGGATTCCGAGAGTTGCTGTAAATTCGTCAGGTGATTTTGGATGTGTGCGCAACATTTCAGGTCATTCAGAGGTGTTTTGGTTAGGTTTTTGTTCAAATGATTATTTCGGAAGTTTTTAGAAAACTTAGGCTTGAATTCGATGTGAATTGATGGTTTTGGTGATGTTTGAGGTCCTTTGGTGATTGGAACAAGTTTCAATGAGATTTTAGGATGTGTTTAGGATGTGTTGGTTCTTTTGGTTGGGGTCCCGGGGGCCTCGGATGAGTTTCGGATGGTCAATCGGACCATTTTTGGAGTTTAGAAGTTGCAGAAATTAAAGGTTCAGTGTTGCAGAGATTTATCTCTTCGCGTTCGCGAAGAAGGGAATTGGGAGGCAGGTGAATTACTCTTCGCGTTCGCGATGCATGGGTTCACGTTCATGGAGGGGTAGCTGAGTGTTCATCGCATTCGCGAGGCAGTAGCCGCGAACACGTATAAAGAATTGAGGTTCATGGGTTTTTGTCTTCGCGTTCGCATATTTGCAGTCGCGTTCGCATAGTGGCCTTTGAGGAAGCTTTGCGTTCGTGGGGTGTGGGCCGCGTTCGCGAAGGGCATTTTTGGCAGATGGAAAATTTGAGCATCGCGAACGCGAGATAGCCCTCGCGTTCGCGTAGAAGGAAGGGTCAGACCTGGGCAGAATGTTTTAAAACATTTCATTCGCAATTTTGGGGCTCATTCACTCCATTGTTGGTCTTTTTGAGAGCTTTTGAAGGAAATTGAAGAGGGATTCAAGAAGAATCTATTGGAGATTCGACGCGCGTGGAGGCCGATTCGAGGGGCAAAGGCGTCGCGAGCTAGAGATTGCACCGGTTCGAGGTGAGTAATGATTGTAAATGATATCCCGAGGGTTTTATATCTCGAATTGCACACTGTAGTGCTATATTGAGGTGACTTACACGCAGGATAGTGAGAATAGGGTAGAGCACCGTTGGGGATTGTGACTTGGTCCGTCCCGATTGATGATTTTTATCGCGTATTTGACTTGAACATATTTGTTATTATCATGATTTGGGATGATTGCCATATTTGGGCTTGTGCCAATTATTTGAACCTTTCGGGGATTTTTATCACTCTTTCCTCACTATTTGATATACTATTTGAACTCAATTCTGTTGATTTTACTGTTTTGGCAACTCATCCGTTTTAATTGAACTTTGAGACTTAAATAATATTTCCACTGTTGTTTGGGCTGAGCACTACTATTTTATTGATGCCCGAGGGGCTTATGATGTTTTCTGGACTGAGTGAGGCCGAGGGCCATATGTGAGGATATGTTAAGTGGTATGAGGAGGCTTTCAGGCCTCGAGTGTATTGTGAGGAGGCTTTCAGGCCTCGAGTGTTATTTGAGGAGGCTTTCAGGCCTCGAGTGTGATGTGAGAAGGCTTTCAGGCCTTGTTTATATGCCACGAGGTGGCTTGATATTGCGCTTACTCCCGGAGTCTGCACACCCCCAGTGAGCGCGAGTACCCATATGGATCGGTCTGCACGCCGCAGCGAGATATGGATCGGCCTGCATGCTGCAGCGATATGTGGATTGGGCTGCACGCCACAGCGGTTACTATATGATACTGTTCTGAGAGTGATCTGAGAGAGAGAGAGCCCGAGGGGCTGAGAGTGTCTCTAAGAGTGAGCCCGATGGGTTGGTATTGTTTTGAGATATTGCCTAAGGGGCGAACTTTTATGTGCGCATCTTGTATATTATTTGCCTTTTTACCTGTTATACTGTGGTATTTGTGCCCGAGGGGCGGATTTTTCTGTTCTTACCAGCACTAACTATTTTGAAATCATTTCGTAACTGTTGAAAGGATCATTTTCAAAAGAGATTTAAACTGAGCCAAGATATTTCTAAAGATTTCAGAGTTTTCACTATTTTTCTCCGAGAATTGTACTCGGCTTCTATATAGCATGTTGGTTGCTTTACGTGTTTTCTTACTGCTCAGCTGTTATTTACCTTTATTAATCACTGAGTTGGAGTACTCACTTTATTCCCTGCACCTCGCGTGCAGTTGCGGGTATTTATTCACCCGGTAGCGGGTATTGGCTGTGTGGAGGCAGAGTTGTAGAGGTTTAAATAGGTGACTGCCAGCATTCGCAGTACCACTGTCTTTCTATGTTATTCATTATTCCCGTTCAGTATATTTCTAGACTTGTAAACTGAAATTACATTCTTATAGATACTCGTGACTTGTGACACCCCGATTAGGGTTGTGTTGGGTTGTAATTTCGTTAATTAACATTATTAAATCATATTTTTGTTGTTCATTTATGCTTAACTATTTTGAAAGAGACGGGTTGGGTTAGTTGGCTGGCCTTGTGAAGGCGCCATCACGACCAGTGCGGGGTTTGGGTCGTGACAGCCTTGTATATAATGTAAAAAATAATTATTTATTATAAAATTTCTAAATTGCCGGCAGAATTTTTTTATTTCCCGCGCAAGTCAAAATATTGAAATAATTATAACACGGTATTTCTGACCGATTTCGGTCAGAAAGTGGTCAAATATTTGGTCAACCTTGTACATAATCTACAAAAATAATTATTTATTAAAATTAACCAACCGAAATAATTATAACTGAATATTTCCGATCGAATTTGGTTGGAAAAATGCTTATATACAAATTAAAATATAAATTTAATTATATTGTGTGTGTAAATAATAAAGAGGTTTTAAATAACAATATAAAGTATATATATAAGCTATATTCGGTATACTCTCTCTCTCTCTCTCTATATATATATATATATATATATATATATATGATATAGTAGTATCCTTAAGTAATATTAGGTTTGATTCGACCGTAAATTGATAATTATACTACGTAGAAGTGTATTAGTGACAATTAGCTTATATAAATTGATAATTACACTTAGCATAAGTTAATTTGCCGATGATTTATTCTAAATTCGTAATCACACTACCTAAATACATACATATATATATATATATATATATATATATATATATACACATATATATATATATATATATATATACATATATATATATATATATATATATATATATATATATATATATATAAAAGAAAACAAGTGATGACCCCTTTGGGTCGTCACAAATTATCAATGTATCGGCTAATCACCCACTAACGTTACTTATATAAGGATATCTTAAATTGATAATTAGTGTAAGTAGAACTGCATTAATGGAATCCTTAAGCAACGTTAACAATCAATGAACTAGTGGTATCCTTATATAAGTAACGTTAATGGTTGATTAGCCGATACATTGATAATTTGTGACGACCCAAAGGGGTCATCACTTGTTTTCTTATCCATTTCGAGCTTCTGAGGCCTTGAAAACCTCATTTATAGTTGCCTTGATTTGTGTGCACAGTCCGGGGCGCGTAGTTGGAAGCTCAAATGTGAAATTCTGTCAACCTTTGCTAAGTTTTGATATTAAAATGAATAAATTTGACTTCGGTCAATATTTTTAATAAATGAATACGGACCCATGATTTGACGGTCCCGGAAGGTCTGTAGGAAAATATGGGACTTGAGCCTATGCCCGGAATCAAAATTCGAGGTCCCAGGCCCGAGAAATGAATTTTTGAGTAAAATTGTTTTCTGAAAATATTTAAGAAAAATGAAAATGAATATTGATTAAAAAGTGATGGTATCGGGCCCGTATTTTGGTTCCAATACCCGTTACAGGTCTTATATGTGGTTTAAGCACTTTCTGTAAAATTTGGTTGAAAACGGATGTCGTTTGACGTGTTTCGGACTTAAAATGGAAAATTTGAAGTTTTATGAAAATTGAAGAAAATCGTGGATTTTAAGACTTAATTTATTGTTTTTGATGTTATTTTGGCGATTTGGTTACGATTAAGTACGTATGATATTTTTGAGTTAGTATGCATGTTTGGTTTGGAGCCCCGAGGGCTCGGGTGAGTTTCGGATAGGTGTCGGGGTGGTTTTGGACTTAGGAAATGCAGCAAAATAGTTGTTGTATATTGTCCAGTTACCCTTCTATGCGATCGCATAGGGCAGGTCACGATCACATACAACAAATTTCAGAGGGTCAGAAATCCTTCTATGCGTCCGCATTCCACTCTACGCGATCGCATTGTACAAGGCTCAGCCTACATTTTTTTTCCTTGTACGCGATCGCAATGCCCATCCTGTTTCTTTTATGCGATCGCAGTACTCCTTTGGCGATCGCAGTGACCATTTTTCCCCTTCCTCTGTGCGGTCGCATTGCATTCTTCGCGATCGCATAGAGCATTTCTCTCGCCCAGTCACACTTACTCTATGCGATCGCATGAGCCTCTTCGCGATCGCATAGAGCAATTTTGCCCAGTAACTTTTAAGACCCAAAACATAATGCAAATGGGATTTTTACACCATTTCACAAACTCTCTCCTCTTCAAAGCTCTTGGGCGATTCTTGGAGCATTTCTTCACCAAAGTTTCTTGGGTAAGTGTTTCTTAACTTATTTTCTTCATTTTCCATCAATATCATTTGAATTCCTAGGCCTAGAACATGTGAAAATAGGTAGAAATTAGAGAATTGGGTAGAGTTAGGGTTTTCAAATATTTCGCGAATTAGATATCGTTTTGGGGTCGAACTTGAAAGCAAATTATATATTCGGGCTCGTGGGTGAATGGGTGAATTTATTTTGATTCGAACCTCGTATTTTGACCAAGTGGGCCCGGGGTCGATTTTTATAATTTCGGGCAGAATATTTAGGAAAATATATTTAGGCATTTGGATTGGATTGTTTAGTATTATTGATGATATTAAATCAATTGTGTATAGATACGATTGGATTGAAGCCAATTCGAAAAGAAAAGCAGTGCTTAAGGATTGAATTGGCCATAGAATTCTGAGGTAAGTGTTTGGTCTAACCTTAGCTTGAGGAGATAGGAGTTAAGTCTTATTTGCTACTTGTTAATTGTCTAGTACGATGTATAGGCATGGTGACGAGTATCTATACATTGGTGTCTAGTATGACCATATGTTTTTATATTACGAATATTTGGATTATGCTATATTCTCCATGTCTCAATGATGATTTCTATATATTGTGAAGAGTATGTGGAGAAAATTATAATATTTAATATTTGAGGAGCGTTGGCTCAAATTATAAATGAATTACTGAGTAAGAATGAAAGAAAGAGAAAGAATCATTGAATTATTCCCTCGCCAATTATTTATGGAATTGTTGATATATTCATTGCTGGAAATTTTATTGTATATTATTGAATCCTTATTGGATCCCTATTAATAATTTCCAGTTTATTTCCCTTGCCCCTTATCTGTGATTGTTGTTTGGGTGAGAAAGAGTGGTAAACCACGAAGGGCGATGCCGTGCATTGTTTGATAACGTGAGGGAAGAGTGTAGAGCGAAGGGTGATGCCGTGCCGTACGATGTGCCATTCCGTACTGATATCTATTGATTAAATTGTGATGAAAGAGAGTAAAAACACGAAGGGTGATGCCGTACAAATATCGATTCTTTTAATACTTGTTGATGTCATGACTTTGTTGACTTCTTTTTATTTAGTATTTCTATTTAATATTGTTACCTCCCCCTAAAATATTCTTTTTCCACATTGACTGGTTGTTTCCCGCAACTTCCTTGCTGTATGTGTGTGTGTGTGTATATATATATATATATATATATATGTATGTTTGAACTGCACATGTTTATTTGATGGTCTGGTCCTAGCCTCATCACTACTTCGCCGGGGTTAGGCTAAACACTTACCAGCACATGGGGTCGATTGTGCTGATACTACACTATATGCTCTTTTGCACAGATACAGGTTTCGGACAGCAGCAGCAGTAGCGCGGGTGTTAGCATTTCGACCAGCGAGACACTGAGGTAGCCTTGCAGGCGTCTGCTGGCCCGACGTCTCCTCTATCTTTATTTTTAGTCTGTTATCTCATGTACTCGAGACAAATAATTTTATATTCCTTTCAGACAGTTGTGTTTAGTATTCTTAGTAGTTCGTGAGTAATGTGACACCAGTTCTTGGGTAGAGGATTATGTTGAGTTTTCGCATTTAACTTAGTCTAATTAACTTAAGTCTTCTGCTCATTTGATTTATTCCGTTGTATTTATATTATTATTGTTAAATTATTTAAAGAAGAATTTTGGTAACGGAAGAGATAGATAATAGTTGGCTTGCCTAGCTCCTATTAGTAAGCGCCATCACGACTCCCGAGGGTAGAAAATTCGGGTCGTGACATAATTATACACTAAATGGAAGTGTATTAATGATATTTGTGAGAAATGTTTGTGAATGTTTATCTTTAGATTGATAATTAAAGTAAGTGGAGGTTTATTAGTGGTATAATTAAGTAATATTAGTATTATTTTGAAGTAACGCTAGTGATTCATTAGCCTATACATTGATAATTATAAGATATATTCGATATATATATATACACACACACTACTAAAAAATAGTTGTTTACCGATGCAGCAGTACCGACAGACTTTTTGTGTCGCTTATAGTAATTAGTAAGTGTATTAGTTGTAATTAGCTTATAGATTGACATTACACTAAGTATAAGTCCTTTAGTAGTATCCTTAAGTAGTATTAGGTTTGATTCGACTGTAAATTGATAATTATATTACGTAGAAGTGAATTAGTGACAATTAGCTTATATAAATTGATAATTACACTAAGCATAAGTGGATTGGCCGATGATTTATTCTAAATTCGTAATCACACTACCTAAATGTATATGTGTATATATATATCTTATATATATCCTTAAGTAAATTAATGATTCTTTAGCCTATATATTGATAATAACACTAAGTAGAAGTGTAACTATCCTTAAGAAATGTTAATGATTGGTTAGTTTATGAATTGATAATAACCTAAGTAGAACTGCATTAATAGTATCATTAAGTAATGTTAGGCTCGATTAAACAATAATTCGATATACTATACTATACTATAGAGACATCTTAATATTGCTAATGTTATATCAAATATAGCTTTTATATATATATATATATTTTTCTTTTTTAAATATTTTTTTTACAGCAAATAATTTAATATAGAACATTGGTTTGAATATAGCTGTTATATTTTTTTTGCAGCAAAAAATTTAATATAGAACATTGGTTTGAATTCATAGTAATTTGTTAGGTAGAATTTAATTAATTTAATAATTTAATAATTCATAGTAATTTGTTAGCTAGAATTTAAGTAATTGATAAAGATTGGCGATTATTTAATTATCTTAAATATTAGCAATATAGTTAATTAATATTAATAATTTATTAGGCATTTAATTGATAATTACATTAAGTAAAAAAGTGTAATACTAGTACAAGCTTTTCTCAGCAAA
>MU724376.1:24679-37083 GCA_026770625.1 Nicotiana glauca | reverse complement strand
GCAAATAATTTAATATAGAACATTGGTTTGAATATAGCTGTTATATTTTTTTTGCAGCAAAAAATTTAATATAGAACATTGGTTTGAATTCATAGTAATTTGTTAGGTAGAATTTAATTAATTTAATAATTTAATAATTCATAGTAATTTGTTAGCTAGAATTTAAGTAATTGATAAAGATTGGCGATTATTTAATTATCTTAAATATTAGCAATATAGTTAATTAATATTAATAATTTATTAGGCATTTAATTGATAATTACATTAAGTAAAAAAGTGTAATACTAGTACAAGCTTTTCTCAGCAAAAGCCCCAACTTTTTTTACTCTTCTCTTTTTCCGCCTCACTCACGCGGTTCTCTTTCTTAGCAAATCCCTCACTTCCAAAATCCCTACACCGGTAGTATCAGCTTCCGTCGCCGAAGCACCTGCGCCGCCGGGATTGGAAACGTGAGAGGAGCTTTTGAAGCTTGTGAAAAGTAGAGTTCCTGGCGGTTTTGCTGCACAGCCTATTTTCGAAAATCGGTATACAAAAGCCAGAGTTAGAGATGTTACTTATGATAGTGTATGTTTAATTGATTATGAAATTAAGTAAATATTTAACTTGGATGAAAATTTCTGTATACATGATGGGCCTTACAATAAGTAGTTGGCATCTCTACAGTTATAGTGTTATCACTGGATGTTTAAATAACCAGATTGTCCCTTGCGTTGTATGTAAGAGTGGGTAAAATCAGGATTTCATCTTTGATGGGGGTTTCTATGGACACTTGTTTGGAAACCAAGTAAAAATGGTCCAATTTTCTTGTGGGGGTATCAATCAATTTAATATTTATTGCCGTCAGGAGGTGGTTTGGTTCATAGATATTTGCTATTAGGTTCTTTTCAAGAATGTTGGTAAATTTTACTGGCATTATTTTCTGCTCAAATAGTATAGTGACAATATTTTTATTTTGCTATGTACACTCTGTCTAACTGAATGTACTGTTTCAATGGATGCTGACATATAGTTTTGTTATCTTGCAGTACTGCCGTTTGAACAACATACCAGTCAATAGTCAGTACAGGAGCTGGAACCAAGTACAGAACTAAAAGCCCATCTCCTTGCTTGGGTTTAGGTTTGCTGCAGGTCCGCTGTGAAGGTGTGTCCTTGCCTATTGCGAATTTCCACAATTGTCCTCCCTTTTTAGTTTAATTAGTTTAATTACGTCTTTATTGCTTTCCTTTTGAATTATATATATATATTTTTTTTTTTTACAATTTTGGAGATTTACTAAAAATCTCCATTTGATTGCTGATGTTTGAATTATAGCTTGTTTGGCCAAGCTGGAATAGTCAGCTTATTTGAAATATAAGTAAAAGCGCCAGTGCTCGTGTTGTCCTTCAGCTCTCCGAGCAACCACTACACAACCTCTTTGATAAGGTAAGTTCTAAATTATTTCGAAATTGTTCCTGCTGCATCCCTCTCTTTCTACTCTTTTGTTTGTATAAATAGACACTTGGATTTTGTATGTAAATTGATGTGGGGGTTATTTCCGATTGGTTTTTTTTTCTTGTTTGTGAATTTGACAATCAAAATAGACTTGTTCTGCCAAAAATTCATACAAATTTGCTACCCAAAAAGAATGGGAAGGGGAAAGCATAAGTGTGTTTAATTGTTTCTGCTGCATCCCTCTCTTTCTACTCTTTTGTTTGTATAAATAGATACTTGGATTTTGTATGTAAATTGATGTGGGGGTTATTTCCGATTGGTTTTTTTTCTTGTTTGTGAATTTGACAATCAAAATAGACTTGTTCTGCCAAAAATTCATACAAATTTGCTGCCCAAAAAGAATGGGAAGGGGAAAGCAGAAGTGTGTTTTATTTGTTTGAATGTTCCCATGTCTTTATGGTTACAATTACTCCTATCTGATTCCTGAGTCATACATAGCACTTCACAGAATTCCATTATCAACTAGTAGTACCAAATATTACTAACTTTCTCTCTTAAAGTTCTTGATGATAGCGCACACTTAAGTAAATGATTTGATCATGCTTTACTTTTTTCTTTCTCTGTTGTGATTGTATTTGCTTAATTGTGTCGTTCTCATACAAGTTGTGTTGCTTTCAAGTGTCAACTATCACTGTTTTGTCGAAGGACACGTGCTATTCCAACTAAATAAAGTGTTTGTCTGCATCATTTGAATTATGATAAATATAACATGTATAATTTATTCGTTCTTTATGTAGATGGAATATCGTAGTTGGATGTATAATAGGAATTATCCTAATTGTCGGTTTTTGAGGGAGGAATTTATAAAAGGGGTTGAGGAATTTATTACGCATGCAATGTCACTTGAACCGTTTCGGATTGGACGGTTAATTAGGTGTCCTTGTGTAAAGTGCAAGTGTTTGCATTATTTTGTACCGGCGGATGTTAAGACTCATCTTTATCAAAAAGGGTTTATGGATAATTATTTTGTGTGGACTAGTCATGGAGAGATTGATGGTACTGATGGTGTATTTCATAATGTAGTCGTTGGTGAAAGTAGTAGGTCGGTGGGGAATAACGTTCAACATCCGAGATACCATGAAATGGTTGCGGATGCTCTAGGGATGCACTTTGATTTTGAAACCAACGAAAGTGTTGAACAACCTCCAAATGAAGAAGCAAAATATTTTTATGAACAATTAGATAGCTCGATTTCAATCAATGACAGCAATTGCGAGGAGGAGAACAAAGCAGTTTTGCTCGCGAGGTGGACTAAAAATAAACTGGCAATAAGGAACAGTAAAGGAAATTTAGGAGCCTGCGACAAGGAAATTACATAATTGTGTCTTCCATAAACATTAAAAAACAATATTGAAGCGCCCGTTAAGCGAGGCGAAACACTCAACATGTTTTGAGCCTCGCTTCAGGGCTTAAGCGCACCTTTGATAACACTGGATAGGAGGGTGTGGAGGCTGAGAATTAGGGTAGAAGGTTAGTAGGTAGTCGAGCATTTCCCTGTGTCTTCCTTAGTTCAATAGTATTAGTGTATTTGGGTATCCCTTTTATTCTTAGTTTGCTCTACACTGCTCTTTCTCACTTCACTCCCATCCAAACACGAATATTCCTCTCTCATACACACTAACTCCCACATTTAGAAACTTAGAGAAAGGGGATGGAAATTTGAATTAAAAATTCCGGATCTGAAGAAAAGAAAAAAAGGGGTTTGAAGAATTCATTCTGATTTCTGATTTCTGCTAAGCTGTTTTAGTAGTTTTCTGGGCTCCCAAGAAGTTTTTGAATTCGAAGTTGAAGCTGTGTGTTGATTTCTGCTGTTGAATTGGCCGTTTAGTGGCTAAACTCGGACCCTTATTTTGGTCCATTTCTTCTGCTGTTGTTCTGCCTTTTAGTGTTGTTCGAAGTCTAAGCTGCTGATTTTCGCTGAAGTTAGGCTCCAATTCGAAGCATCTCCCATTTATCTGTCTTTCGGTCCAGTTTGCTTTTTGTTTTTGCTTCAAACAGGTACACATATATTCCTAAGCTTGTAGTATTTGGGTAAATGGAATGAAAGTTATGCAATTTCCTGTTGGTTTGAATCTGTATGTTAGTTTGCTTGGTTGTGATAATGACAAACCTATGAATGCTAGATTAGTTGAATTTAATCACTTTAAAGCTAATTCTGATCCTAAAAAAGCATAATCTGGACACGACATATAAAGATCTATGTGATATTTGCTTTATGAATCATGTTTAATTGTGTTTTTGAAGAAAGGTTAGCACAATTTTTATGCACAGTTGAATTTAGTTGTGTATGGATCCTACTGGATTTTACTCTTAAAATCATTGTATGAGTGTTGAGTTCAAATTACAAATGGGATATTGAAAAATCCTTGTCATAACGGAGGCCAGGCCAATTCGTGTGGGCCATTCTAAATGAATGACCCAACAGAACTCATTTGGATGTTGATCGGGCCTGAATAAAAGGCCCGGATGTCTTTCCTCTTATGACAATTAGGACTGGACCCATGCAGAGTCTCAAACCTGAGGAAATAATCATGGTTCCCGTGACATAGTCATGATATGTAAAACCCAATTCGAGTGTGTTTCACGTCATTCGGCCATAACTTCAAATAATAATAGAAATCAACATGTTGTAGATCGCGAGTGCGATTCACGTGATCAAACGTTTGATTATTTGATCAAACAAATCCAATCTTACGTAAACTCCCTCGTAATTAATTATTGTAACAAATAATCTATTTAAAATATTTATGATTGTAATTCAACTATGAATAATACGAAAAGTATGACATATATCATAATATGATAATTAGCTACAACGTCATTGTAATTCAAACATCAAAAGTAATGTATTTCATACGAAAACTTACATGTATCTCTTAAAGAGTAATGACTCTTGAAAAAATTCCGATATTATAATTTGATAATTTTTTTTAAAATACTCCTTTTATTTAATATGCTTTCTATTTGATAGAGAATTTATATAAAAACATAATTCATAATTTAAATATGATTCTCTAGCATCATTTATTTTTAAGTTTCAACAAGTTAATAAAGTGACACATAATTCACTATACAATACCATGATAATAAATTATTTGTAAATAGTTACTAGCTAATACTGAGTTATTAAAATAATAAGTATTTTATCTCGTAAACGTGAAAAAAATAATATTTAGGAAAAAAAATTATGGACTATTATATAATAAAAATATAACAAAATTTAATAAATAAATACTTATATAACTGACATTAATTTTATAATTTTTTTTTAATGTCACATATTCACATGACTGAACGTGAAGTATGTGGCTCTTTTGACCATTTCTCGGTTTCTCCCTTTTGTCCTTTTTGTTGAGATGAGACCAGGGAAACACATTATATAGTGCGTTTTCCTAAAACGCAGTATTATAATGTGTTTTCCTATAAAAAATTAATTTTTTAATTAAACACAGTATTATATTATATTTAATTTTAACGGTTAATTTTCCGTTAAAGTAAAATGCAGTATAAGTTTTAGTTAGAAATGTAACTTTTTTTTTAAGAACTGTATAAACGTATTTTGTTACAGAAAAGGCATCATTTCAGTTTCGGACTCAGTGATTAGGATTATTGTCCTCCTTTCCCACCCCTGATAAACCTCCTCTTTCTTGCGCCTTCTTTCTTCTTCCCCCTACTCGTGCGCCACAGGTAACAAATTTTTATTCGTATTCATTTTGTTTTCTCATTTACTTTCTATTCCGCTTATTTCTATTGCTGATCAGAGCTAAATCTCCCCTTCTGATTTATGATTTGCTTATACATAGCAATCTGAATTCTTCAATCGTAGTTCAACTTTCGATATAATTTATTGATAGATATGAAAGAGGAAGAATACTAATTGCGCAGAAGAATCCATATATGTGTAGGACATATTGGGAAAAACTAAAGAAAAAAATAAAAGGTCGAATTTCATTACAAGTCTTGAGATTATTGTGAATTTGTTTTTTTATGTTTATGGAAGACACAATTATGTAATTTCCTTGTCGCAGGCTAATAAATTTCCTTTAATGTTCCTTATTGCCAGTTTGTTTTTAGTCGACCTCACGAGCAAAACTGCTTTGTTCTCCTCCTCGCAATTGCGGTCTTTGATTGAAATCGAGCTGTAAGTTGTTCAAAAACCCTAATCGCTTTTTCTGCTAATGCATAGATAAAAAAAATTGTCTTACTTAACTTTTCTTTTTCTTTCGCTTATGGATTCGCATAGTTAGTCCTCGTCAATAATTTCATAGGACAATGTTGATTATAATTCCATTTCATGTCAGTTGTCCTATTGTAATTCTTGATTCTACCGTTGAAATGTTTTGTAAAGACTTACTGCTATAATTAGTAAGAATTGAAAATCCTATTATGTTAACTTTTATACGGGTGGGACTAGGGGTGTGCATTCGATTTATTGATTCGATTTTGACCCTTATCGATAATTACTTATCGATTTGTACATATGCTTATCGTTATCGTTTCAATAAGTTTTCGATTTCTTCGATTTCGATTTATCGATTTTTGGGGCTTATCGATTGTATATCGCTATAAACACGTCTAACTAATATGGACAAAAAGAAGCTAAAATAAGACAAACATCGTTTATAACATAAAAATGGTGTCAACAAGCACATGCAACGAAACTAAAGTAAGGGATAAAATGTATGCCACCAACACTCCAACGGTATAAAAAAAAAATACATCATCACGACTAATTTTGTTTTCCATTAGTTTGAACTTCATTCCCTTGAGATTTAAATATGATCATTCCTTAAATGTGGTAGAGAAAATAATTGGATTTGGGACTTACGGTAAAAGAAAGGGTATTATAGAATAATGGTAAATTTTTTTTTTTTCTTTTTAGTATATCTTGTCGGTTTATCAATAAATCGATAAACTGAAGAGGACAAAATCGAAATCGATAACTCGATAAGGAAAATTTCGAAATCGAAATTGATAAATCGATAAATCGATATCGATAAACTGATAACAAATAATCGATTCAATTTATCGATAAACCGATTCGAATGCACACCCCTAGGTGGGACTTGTTCATTTTCCAATGCTAACAGAAGCTTTGATTGAATTTGGGCGTTCAGAGTAGGATGTTCAGAAGGAAGCAAATGAGTATAACTGAAAGGAGCAACAGTATGATGCTATTTTTCTTGCTAGCTACACTGAATCAACCACTTCTACTTTTCTCTTTATCCATTTAATATAGAGGGCAAGCTTATATGTTAATAAATGAAGTTACTCAACTTTATTTTTGTTCACTTTGTCTTTTGGCTTGGAGATCCAGATTTTTGGTTAAATCTGATTCACTAATCTGAATCGATGAGCTTAAATTAATAACAGGACAAGGTTAACAACCCAAGACTCGCTTACCGTCAAGATATACAGATCATTTAGGAACATAATTTCATTTCCATGAAACGAGTTTCCTGCTGTCACTCATAAACACTGAACAGGTGGCGATACGTGCCTTAACAGGTGGCGATACGTGCTCATTGACTCACTAATCTGAATCAATGAGCTTAAATTAATAACAGGACAAGGTTAACAACCCAAGACTCGCATATGGTCAAGATATACGGATCATTTAGGAACATAATTTCATTTCCATGAAACGAGTTTCCTGCTGTCACTCATAAACTCTAAACAGGTGGCGATACGTGCCTTAATTGTAGTAAGTTAGCTTACGAACTAACCCAAAGGTTTGGCCTAGTGGTTAATGAAGTGGGAGGAGAATCATGAGGTCTCAAGTTAAATCTTGGTGGAGGCAAAAGAGACTAGGTGAGTTCTTTCCATATGCCTAAGCGTGCTTGTGAGTAGAGTCACTTGATACTTATGCTGGTGGGAGGGGGAGTATCCGGTGGAATAGTCGATGTGCACATAAGCTGGCCCCAACACCAACAAGCAACAATAACAACAAAAACAACCTAGTGTAATCCCACAAGTGGAGTTTGGGAGGGTAGGATGTACGCAGTCTTACTCCTACCTTGGAAGGGCAGAGAGACTATTTCCGATAGGCCATCGGCGAAAGAAAGAATGGAAGAAGCACTTATAGCAAGTAATATCAATACAGGGTATTTAGAAAACAAAACCCAAGAAAGCAAAGGAGAGTATGAAAGAAGCACTAATAGTCAGTAATAACAGTACAAGATATGAAATGATAGCTAAGGGCGTACGAAAGGCAAGTAGCAACAATGCAAAATATGTGGTAATAGCAAACTAAGAATAAAAGGGATACCAAAATGCACTAATACTATTGAACTAAGGAAGACACACGGAAATGCTCGACTACCTACTAACCTTCTACCCTAATTCTTAGCCTCCACAACCTCCTATCCAGTGTTATCAAAGGCGCGCTTAAGCCCTGAAGTGAGGCTCAAAACATGTTGAGTGCTTCGCCTCGCTTAACGGGCAAGTATTGTCATCAAGGCTCTAAGGCATACTTTTCCTTGCCAACAAGCGTAATCCGGAAGAGACGGCACTAAACAATTGATACTTCACTTTATCGTAATATTTGGTATATTTATACTTATAGATATTAGTCTTGGACTACATATACATATTTGTAGGTTTTCTCCATTTGCGCCTTTTTTCGTTAAAGCCCACGCTTTATTAACGCTTTGTGCTTAAAGCCCCAACAGATCTTAGAGTTTTTTTGCTCTTTTCGCCTTTAATAACATTGCTCCTATAAGGGTCGTGTCCTCGGTTAGCTCAAGCTGGCCCCAACACCATCATCATAAAAAAAAGTTAGCCTAAAACGGTTCGGCCATCTTCAAAATGAAAAACCAAAATGCTGTTGTATGAGCGAATGCTGTAACGTACTAGTGTGCCAAGACTTCCCTCAATTTCAAATTTAGGCTCTAATCTTTCTGAAACCTTTTTGTTTTTTCATTTATAAACAGGGTACTAGGCTAGGGTCCTGTAATGCGTGCCGAACAGCCAAAAGACTCAATGAAAGAGATGGACTGGAAAACTCTGGGTGGAACAGAAAGTAATGAATCTGGTATTGGACCAGCTGTGAAGAAAAGGCTACCTAAAAAAATTCGACAAGTTCCTGAGTATTATTTTCTTCCACGAAGATCCTTACCATACAACATCGCCTTTTACGGGTCATTTATTGCTGCTGGTGTTGGTGCAGGAATGCTGCTTGAAGTATGGATCAATAAGAAGATAAAAGGTAATCACTTACTACTATAATTCGAAATAGACTGAATCGTATATGTCATCAGTTTCCAGTTTTAGTATTTGAGCATACGTCAGTAGCACGGAAAGCCTATAGCTTCTTTTACGAGCTCCGTTTGAAGGCAAATTATAAGGTGCTATTTGTCCATTCTTATTGATAGCATATAGAATCTTTTAACGAGCTATCTTGGGGTTCCCAGAAAACCTGTGTTATGTTGTAATGCATATAATCCTTCTCTAGGCTATATCAAAATACCTGAGGATACTGCTCAATTATTCAGATTTGGCTGTTAAATTGTTTGGATGCCGTAAATGCCTGTCATAAGATTTCTACTCTGTACTTCTCTTCTCTTCCAATTGAGAATGACTCACACCGACTATATGGAAATAATCTCCCTCAAAAAGCCCTTGTGGGGTGCCAAAGGCAAAAGTGTAAAATTAACAGCATATCCTGAACTCAGAGCAGTTCTCCAGGCACATCTCCTTTGCATCAATTACACTCCATTTTTTCTCCCATAAAATCAGTACTCTTACTTCCAACAAGAAAGCATTAGGGATTACTCTGATTGAGCATACCTCTGTTAACAAGTATTCAAAGAAAGTACTCCTAGTTATTATCATACTTTTAACTGTTTGATTACATTACGATCCGTCTTCTCCTGAAATGTGGTTATTGGTTCCTTGCTAGTTATTCTCCTGCCTTATGCTTTTCTGCCCCATCCATCCTTCTACACGTTTCTTGGTTATCCAAGCTTAAATATTTGAGAACATTTGCTTACAAGTGTCTATCCTTGTCTAATAATCAAGGAAATCATATTTGTTAAGTTTTCTCCAGCAGCCAACTCCACTTAAATGGCATTTTAATTTGAAAACTGCCTGACAATGGTAGAGAAGACACTCAATTGAGTCCCATGGACACTCAGAAACCTTTTCTAGTGCAGCACAACATCTGTTTGATTTATCTTGTATATTTTCCAATCATATGGGGTGCAGCCCTTCCCCAAACCTATGAACGTGGAATCTTTGTGCACCGGGCTGCCCTTTATAGTAATTTTCTCTTTTCCTCTATTTGTTGGTTTGTCTTTAAGTTGATTTGCTCTCTGATCGCAGAGGATGGAGGAGTCATTTGGGAGTTTGACAAATGAATGCTGGATTTTTTCTCAGCAGTTTCTACTTTCTACTATTAACGTTTCAAATGCTCTTTCGTCCTAAGGGGTAAAGGTGGTTCTGAATTTTGAATCCATTAGCACATGATTATTAATCTTTTGCATCCAAACCAATTTTGTAACAATATATTTCAGGAGAGATGATGAGCTTAATTGAAGCAAGCACGTTCAGTGAAGAAGCTTAGTATTGTTGTGTATTTCAGGGGAATTGTGTCGGAATTTGCAAATTCTACTGAAACATTAAGTTATATAACGCCATAATGGCTTAATATTTGAAAATATAGACATCAGGCAAATGGCCATGTTATTTGTACATTATATCCCTTTACAATTTTAAATTTAAGAGAATGGCCTTCTTAAATTCCTTATATATAAACATCAGATCTTTTACTAAAACTAAATACAAGTTTGTAAAGGGCCAAAAAACCAAATGACCCGCAAATGGCCTACCTAAGAACTCTATTTCCTCTGCTTTTACTGAACAATGGATAGTAATATTACCTGTGGATCGTGGATTAATCGAACATTAATGTAATATATAGATGTTCTCTTGCCAAATTTTATGTTTTTAACGACTACAACTGTTCATTCTTTTCCCTTTATTTTTTTTCTGCTACAATACAATTTGAAGAGGCCACGCGGCAAATACTGATCTTGAAGGAAATGGTAACTTCATGCTCCGTCTGTCTCGTTTGATAAATGATATTCGGGCACGCGAGTCTGATTTTAGTGTCAATTCGAACATCAACTTTGAAATTATATATATAATATATAAACATTATATAAAACGAAACACTACCATAAACGACATTTTTTTAACTACATACTACATATGTAGAAATTACATAAAAACACAATTAAGATAATAGGGTTTGCTTTTTTTCATATAATAATAGTTTCCTCCTTATTTTCTTTTGGAGAGAGGCGGTAAGCAACATATGTTGAATAGTAGTATTATGACTAGTTATTATCTTCGAGAAAGATATTTCCATCTTACTAGTATCCTTTTCAATTTTCATGCTAAAATTGGAGTCGCTTTTTGAACCGATGCCAAAATAGCTGGTCTCATCTACCATGTTGGGGTTGAGGGTTTAGAATCAATAGGTCAAGGTGAATAAGTTGCCAAAAGTGATTCCTATCACGTGCTTACATGTAATGATTAGCAAAAGAGAACAATAGACTGAAAGCTATTACTACTAGTCTACTGATCCTAACACTACTTCCCTTTCCAAACAACTCATGATTCCTATTCAATGTACTAGTTCCTAATTTCTCACTCATGTACGGGTTTTCCCTTTACTCCTGCAGGCTATAGCTATACTAATCATTTTCTTTTTCAAAAAAAAAAAAAAAAAAAAGAATAAAAAGGATCAGTTTAATTTCCAAATTTGAGCACCTGGGGAATGGTCTGGCTTAAGAGAACATGCCGGAGTAAAACAGCGTTTGGCGGTACAAAGAGTCCCTCTGAGCAATTTTCCTGAGCTGAAGCAGCTGTTCAGCCGAGTAAACACAGCAGCCTTTGGAGTACAGATACGTCTGAGCCACAGGCGAGTTCAGTACCACCTGTAAAAGCTGCTGCCTATTCAGCCTCGCCAATGGCCCATAAAAGCTATTCGCCTTCACTTCGTTTACATAGCTGGATTTTCCATTTCTGTCCTCGGAACCAGAGGAAGACGACGAAGCACCTCCTTCTACCAGCACAGGCATGCTTTGTAACACACTAACCTGCGCCTGTAGGAACTTGACGTATTTGTACGCCTCTCCTAGCATTGTCGCCGTATCCATTTTTTTGTCCCATGGCAACAGCTTCTCCAGAGATCGTGTTTTCTCGCTTAGCTTCTGTCTTCGTATTCGAGTTGTAGATGAACCATAAGCAGACTGCTTGCAGCTTTTTGGCATGGTACTGAGCTGGTTACTCATGAGTACTTGCGAATTAACAGACACCGGTTCGACTCCGTTTACAGTGGACGATGAGTCACCGAGGTGAAAATCCAAATAGTTTGCCATTTCGAGGCAACGGAGATCTGGAAGACGGCCGTAGCCTAAGCCGCTGTCGTCGGAGATACCGTTGGAGAAGTAGTTGGACGGCGGCTCATACAAAAATATCTCGTTGTTACTGTACGGATACAACTGAAGATTATCCGTTACTGGTTCCAGCTTCGGTGATTTCAGCTTTTGATCAGCATCGAAAATATTCTCCGTCTCCTTAACCCATGGAAAATCTCGAGTAGTAGAGAAATCAAAAGCCGCCGAACTTTGCTGCATTTGAGAAGCAGCAGCGGCGTATGGCATATCCTTTGCGAGAGAAGGTTGAAAATATGAACGTGAGAGAGGCTTCACTTCTTCGCCGTGATTGTAGTGGTCGAGGCTCAAACTCAAAACGGACTGATAGCTCAGGCCGTTGTACAAGCCATTGATGAAGGCTTCATCAGACGCCATAAGTGGCAGAAACGCTTCTCCGGCATTGAACTCCGGTTGAAGTAGAGGTTTTCTCTCCATAGCTCACAGAAAACACGCACACAACAAACTTACACA
>MU724376.1:8731-23632 GCA_026770625.1 Nicotiana glauca | reverse complement strand
TTTTTTACACTTATTTGTGTCTTTTGAGTCCAAGATAATAATATTTTGGTTCCGGACTCTTAACTAGTATTCCGTATAGGGGTGGACGTTCCGGCCATTCGGATTGAATATGATAATTTCAATTTTGATTTTTAGTGCACGTTTGGACATAAAATTTGATTTTTTTTTAAATTAGCGCTTTATCTCCCAATATGAAACCATTCGATGCAAATCCGAATTAGTCGGCCCCAATATAAATACTAGATAAAAGGTGAAAAATCAAAAGAAAAAGAAAAGGAGAAAAATCAAAATCAAAATCAAAAGAAAATCTGCCTTTAAATTAATTTTAACTTAGTGTACAAAAAAATGATTTTCACTGTAGATAATGACTTTCCCCTTATAAATGCAAAACAAGGTTGAGGTGACATTTAGAAGCAGAAGAAGATTCAACGCCAGGTATTTTGGCGTTGAATCAGTGTGTCAGATTCAACGCCAGAAAACCTAGCATTGTATATTAACGGTTCAATTACCGTTATTATACAACGCCAGATTTTCTGGCGTTGTATATATAATGGTTATTTTCTTTTTACACTTATTTGTGTCTTTTGAGTCCAAAATAACAATATTTTGGTTCCGGACCCCATTTCATTTGAATTTTTTTTCTTTTTACAATTGTTTGGCGGGTTATTTAATGGCCGTTAGGTGGACTTTGATCCAACGGTGGAAGTGTAGACTGTGTAGGCTTGCGGTTGGCTCGTGCCATAGTATGGAAAAACCCTCATCCGATGTTAGCTCATCTGGATAAGGACAAGAAAGAAAGGGATTTTGTTCACAAAAATGGAGGGTTAAAATAGAAATTGAAGTAAACAGAAAAAAGGAAAAGGAATGATTATGTTGGGATTCGGGTACACGTCACCGTAGAAAGTACTGTTTTACAGGACCTGGATATGGCAAATACGATTTCTGACGACTGGACANGGGGGGGGGGGGGGGGGGGGGGGTTGAGGTTTTGGGTCTATGCCACCTTTTAAGAGATTTTAGCAAGAATTGACAAATCTTTTTAACACAACAGAGCCAAATTATTTCACCTAAAAGGATAACATGCAGGTTACCCATAGGGGTTAGTGATTAGTATGAAGTTGAGTGGATTCTCTTCGTTTGTGTCACTTACCCACGTAGCTTACACTAAAATATACACGTCCAGCAGACAACAAAGTTGCTTTAGCCATTTCCATCTAATTAAAGATTAGGAACTAACTCATTCACTAATTTTCATTTCCACATAATGAATTACATGTTACAAAACTGTTCAATAATGAAAGACGAATAAAACTGTACATAAGAATCAAGTGAGGAAAAAACATAAGAAATCAGGGACTCCAAGCTATCACCTATTCCCCATTCCAATAGGAAGAGTTGCTACTAACAGGTCGAACACTTTTCTCTAAGGAATCAGTATCCTACACAGCAGGTATTCTAATGCTGCTCTCCTCATGCCTGCAAAATTTCATCTATCCCACATGGCCTGAAAGATTGCAGGTCTATGCTTCAGCCAATGTACCATTTCCCTTTCTAGTGGAGCCTTGTTTAAAAAAGCATCCATCATAGGATTGCCAAATACTTTGGGACTACTCTTATATGACCATATCCGGTCTTTTGGCCATGGTCTCTGGGGCCGCTTCTCCTGGCAAAAGAATATTAACTCACGTTAAGTGGAAGCAACCTAGTAAAATAATTGAACTGTTGAAATCGACTCAGGCATATAATTTCCACTTAAAAGCAAGTAGCATAACTTCCTACTAATAACAAATATTCACTGGTTGCTCCATGTTGCCTACTAAATTTTAGGTCTAGACTTTTGCCGAGATAAACAACGAGATACTTTGGTAAGAAAATTCACACCAAGAAAGAAGAGCAAAACCTAAAACAGCATAGCAACCAACAGCCAGGGCACACTGATATTATAGAGTACTCCAAAAGGATGTTAGGCATATTATGATCAGAAGGCATTCACTTAATAAAACATATACGTCTAGCCAAATCACAAGTTTTCTTATCCATCAGGACCTCCTCTTCAAAGTGCTCTCACCCCTCGAGTAAGACACTCAGGTATCTATAGATGTTTCTTTGAATGGTAAGCTTGATATTCTGTACCTCTTCAACTGTGAATTTACTTTTAGATATAAACTTCACCTGTTGTATTGAAAGAAGTGAAGGAATAAAATTGATTAAGAGCTCATCATGAGATAAAGATTACAAGGTTTGGCAACAACAGCAAATAGGCAGTTTCCAGGTTCAGATGTGATCTGTGTTCCCCTGGAATCAGTGCTCCCTACTTAATACTACAGATCCACCAAGATAATTTGAATCACCGAAAAGAAAACTCAAACGAAATCAACCTGAGCAATTTACCAAGAAGGAAGCTAGCACTTTTTGTTTGAAACTTTGATTATTGAAAGGAAAAGAGTAAACTTCAGTGTGTACATTCAACAAGTTTTTAGTCTTTGAAACTCAATAACATGAATGAAGATAAATGCAATTACTAACTTGTAATATGATGAAATGTTACTAATTTTCACTTCAAGAAGCAGGAAAAAAAATAGAGAATCCATGGTTTTAAGTTTTCTTCTAAAAAGGCTATCTGATATATTGTGAGTAATGGAGAAAGGCCCTCGCTTAAAGATCATCATAGAAAACCAACAAGCTTCTTATTCAAGAAATTTCCACTAACTTATCCAAATAACAGAAGATATATGATTTTGAATGCCGACCTGCTTAAAAATGGTGCTTGTCCCGGATCCTTCCAGCCCAAACAACAAAAGTTTCTGCAGTCTACCTTGCTCCAAATACTCAGGTATAGACCTACCTGAAAAAGCCGTCGCATCTTCTTTTGGCCCGTGAATATTTCCAGGTGGAACAGGCAATGAAAACAATGAACAAATGAAAAGAGTAGATGCCTGCCTAACAAAAAGTACAGCTGTAACTAATTAAAATATAGACATAAATAATTTGAGAAGGATCATAATGTCCCTCAAGTGGAAACTTTTACTTAAAAGGATTACGAGAGAACCTTTCCCCATATGTTTCCTCTAATGTAATTTTGACCTTCTTCCTCATAGGATCCATCATCGTATACCCAAAAGTGAGTACCTCGTTGACACTGAACCTTGGCTAACTGAGAAAAGAGGAAAAGATTTCAGCACAGATAGCTAGTTTTTGTTCCAGTCTTATAAGACACCATCATCTCTAGAAATTATATCTCCATTGATATCCAGAATGCGATGTGAGCACAGGAATCCAGTATTGAGCATGCTGAAGCCTCTCATTCAGAATCGTTATTATACTAAAATATAGGTTTGAGCAAAATTAATTAGTACATCATCTACTTAAGGTTATCCTTCAAGATGGAAGATATTGAAACTCCTTAAAAAGATGCGGCCTAGCTTTGCTAATACAATGAGTGGGAGGGTCAGGGCTAAAATGGGTTCACACCCTCCCAGCCTCCCTCGCTTTCTGCAACAATTGAAAAGATGCTACTTGAACTGCATCATTTGAAGTTGCAGGCTTGCATCTTGTGTTTCGTGGCAGTCCATCACATGAGACAGTCCTAAACCTTCCTTCAACTACAGCACTCTTCAAGCAAGCACATAATTCTCGCGTGCAATACCCATTAGAATCTTACACGCGTCGGAATGATCACAGCTTGCTACCAGCAAAATCCGATTCTGATAATGGTATGTCAAGCTTCCGTGTCTCAGAAAAGAAGTGATAACAATTAAATTATTCAGCAACCTCTATGAACTACAGAACAACACAACAAGATCTGGGGAACAATCATTTCAGAATCTCTAATCAACATGGAACATCGACTAAAGCTAAAAATATGAAATCCATGATAAAATGATTCGATATGCAATGAACTAACTTCAGAGAGCATTTCTCAACATACAATTAAATAGAATTGAATATCTAATCGCACGCTCAAATGGAGTGAGTGCATGCACAAGTATGTTCTGAATAATCCAATATTTGAATTTATTTTACCTTCAGAACCCTGAGCTCAACTTTTGTAATCTCACGGCCATTGATGAACACTTCTGTATTTCCTTTACTAGCATCAATCTGAAGCTTACCACCCACATTCAGTTTTGAACTTATTATCCTGTCTGGCTTCTCTCCCTCCTATAAGATAACATGTCAAATCCAATGACCAACAAATTTCCACAAATAAATCATGTACCCAATACCTAGGCAAATTGACAACAGCACAATAAAAACTGCTGTCACCTTTCCCCAAAGCCCAGAATCCTTGTCATACCAGTACTTTCCAGGTCTCAACTTCTGTGGTGGAATTGTGCATCCAAGCAACTCTGCTAATTCCTCCTCCCGCAATGGCCTCCCATTGACCCACACCTGATCAGGTTGAATTTGGTTCGCAAAGCACTCACTCTCTGCCTTCATTATCAGCTTAACTTCCAAGGGACTACAGATTTTCGCCAGCAAACTAGAACACTTACCCAATTTTTCTCTGTTAGCCTCATCTATAGGCTCTCTTATGCATCCCACACATTTCCTACCCTCTGGCATTGAGCCCATAGCCTTAAGCAAACAGTTTCTACAGTACCTAGCACCACACACAATGCAAAATTCTCTCTCTCTTAACCTATTATTCTTCCCACACCTACTACAGGCATGAGCCCTAATCTTAACCCCTAGCCTGTCATTTTTTCCATTTTTCTCCCCATCCGGCAATGATTTATCATCAACATCAATAGACCGCACTAAATTATACTCATTTCAATCTACGTTATCATCATTATCATTTTCATATCCATTCTCTGCATTTTCATCAGTATCAACAGCCGGAACATTACCGCTATTATTTAACTCTGAAAGAGATTGATCCGTTGGGATTTTACTATCAGATTCCGAGCTGGAATTCATGCGCAGCCATGAAACCGAAGATGAACTTCCAGTTCCGCTTCCACTATTGTTTTTCTTCAAGTGCATAGTGAATTTGGAATGAACGGACAGTACCTTACGGAATTTGGGAGGTTTCGGAAGGGCACTTTGGGAAGAAGCCAGCGGGTCAACTACAGGAACAGGAAAATCTAAAGGAGGACCTTTATACTCAACATCAATGGAGTAGTCGAGTTGTTCTTCGTCCGGTAACGGAGCTCCGTCCGGCAACATTCGCCGGAGAAGGTCTTGCCAAGCGTCAGAATTGGAATCAGCTAACGGCTCAGTCATGTGGAATTCAGTAGAAGAAAGAGGAAGAAGAATCAATGTGAAATGGAAATAACGGTGACATGGTTGATTGCCAAATTGGTTAGGTTGGGATTTTGGTGTGTGTAACTGAAACTGACCTTTTGGACAATTAAGACAGAGAGAAAAGGGATGCAACTGGGAAAGGAAACAAAGGACGGTGGCCAGGTGGGCGTTCGTTTTGAAAATTTAATTAAATGCATTGGAAATTAAATTACTAAAAGGCGCCTACATGCTCAGACTCAGTGTGCGTCACTCCTGAGTAAAGCCTGATGCAATTTGGTAACTCCGTTTTTTTTCCCTTTCCAAATTGGTAACTACGTTCTCCCTCTCAAAATCTTTTATTTTATGACTCATATAAATTCTTTTTACTAATTTTTTGTCAACGAGTATTAGTCACAAATTCATATGGATTAACCTGTAGTATTAAATCATTTTATTTTTAATATTTTCTCTCTCTCTATATATACACATATCTATGTATATTATAAAATATTTTTTTGGCAAAATACACTGATTTTTGGTATACCATATACACATCAAGCACAAATTATGTTCCATACAAAAAAATTGGATTTGACGTTTCCTTAAACTCTGTATAACTTGGGAAGTAAGGGAGGATCCAACTCTCTGTAGTGTTAAAGTAAAGACGTAACATGGGGTGTTTCTTCACAGATTATTTCAACAACTACTCCCTCCACTCCAGTTCACAATAAGTGTCCAATTTGCTTTTAGCACGCCCATTAAGAAAATACAAAATTCTATACAAAAATACTACTATGACTAAACTACCCCTAATTAGACATTTAACGTGAGGAGTAAGAAAATCTTTTAGGGATATCTACATAAAGGTTATTTTATAAAAACAAATTGAATTCTTTCTTGATTACATAACCGGACACTTATTTTGAACCAAAATGAAAAAGCAAATTGGACACTTATTGTGAACCGGAGGGAGTAATAACATTCGCTATGGTGCATGTCCATGTGTTTTCTGATAGAAACATTAACCTAATTGCTAATTACAAAAAGAGAACGAATTATTTGCAGTATATACTCTCTTTGTCCATGAAAATGAAATGTTGTAGTCTTGTAGACTAGGTTGCTTCGTTCCCCAATTCAACTCATTCTCTCAAGATTACTTTTATCTCCGTTTCTCGTTAACACACCCAATTGATATTTTCAACTTTATTGCCATTGCGATCTCTACTTTTTCATTCGCAATATGTGTTTTGAACATTTCCTTTTAATCCTCTCATAAATCTTTTGCCGTTTGGTCACTGAGATTAAGGGTTATTCCAAATAAAACTTGAGATTAGATTTATCCAGTATTTAATTATGGATATTAGCTAAAACTAGAATACGATTTATACCAAAATCATGGATTATCTATTCCCCATAGAAAGTGAAATTATCTATACTGAATTCCTGATTATAATTCCAGAATAACCTTGTTTTGAACCAAACCACCCCACTCTTCTTTAACCGTTGTCTGCTGCTTTTCTTAATTAGTATAACATTGCTTCTCCAATTCTAACTGGGCTGGAGAATCATTATTTCCAGTTAAAATCCATGAAAGCTTGTCTTCATCTGCTAATAAGATCCCTGTCTGTTTTATGAATAACGACAAATCCTTGGATCTTATAAGTGGATCTAACAAATGTTTTTACCACTTCAAACTTGTTCAAGTGAAACATCCATGATTTCAGGTGCTCTTGCCAATGTAGAAAACTTTTTGCAATCTTAGAATTAGAAGACTAGTGTACCGCAACTCAGAATGAGAACAAGTCTAGGCAGCTCTTAAAGGAATATATAGCATGGATTTGGTACAAGAATCTATGAAGATCTTGCTTTTAATAAGACAGACATTTTGTTATACCACGATTTGCAAGATGTGTCATGACTACAACCAAATTGCCGTCTAGTTACAAATGAAAAAAACAAAAAAAAAGGGAAGACCGAGAAGAAGGACAAATGAGACCATATATTCTACTTTAGCATATAGAATAAAAATCTGTTTAAGCACTTAGAAGTAAGAATAGAATGAAAATCTGCGCAAGCACTTAAAAGTTAGCGTAAAGCATTTGATTCGTTTAATAAAACATTACGCAGATAGTACCAAAGACCCTGGAACAGCACAAGCTTCATGTCAGCATCAATCAATCAACCACTCTCTCATCTTGCAGATATATTGAAATATGGAAGCATAACATTCACCACACATAATATTATCGGTCTCACAATCGTTCATGGTACTTCCCTTTCTCTTTGCTAGAAAACTTCTAATTGCATTGTGCTACAGCAACACTTATCTGTTCCAGCCATTCTATTTTAGTTCTATGTGTTACATTTTCATCTATATGCCATTCTCTTGGAAGACTTAGCCACCTTATGGGAGCTAAATATTTTTTAAAATAACTTACATGAGCTAAACTTGTCGCATATATATTCAATTTCACTTCTAATTGTCCTAAAGCCTTATTTTCTAGAGTACTTCTCCATTGTTCTAAGTTGTTGTTGACGTTCTCACTAGTCTTGTCAATCAACACAATATCATATGTAAATACCATGCGACATGAAACCTCATTCTATATTCTATTGCCTATTGGGCACATATATAGTTATGGTCAATAAGTACCGAATCAAGGTAGATCTCTAGTGTAAACCCACCACTATCGAAAACTGCTGTATCTCTTTTTGTTCTTTTCACTCTTGTAGCCACCTACCTCATATATATTCTTTTACATAATTTATATAATTTCATTTCTTCTCAAGCTCCTATCAAAAGACTTTTCTTGAGACTTCAATCATATGTCACATGGAACCTTTTTTCTCTCATTATAAATTTCCAATAATATTCTTGGAGAAAATATAGCATCTCATAGGATATATTTCACTAACAACGCCACTGAATGACAGGAATAAAAAGAAGAAAAAAGACGTGCGCGCACACACACACACAAAGGAAAGGATGTCAAGATAATAACACTGTAATTTCTCGTCTAAATACAGCATATCCAACATCAAGAAAATCTAAAAATGAAGAATTCCAACAACGCATTGTGAAGTAAAAATTCGGTGTAAATCCCAGCTTACATCTTCCCTGGTCAAGAAACGGAAACTATTTGGGACGGAGAGAGAAATTTTTTCCAACACGAGTAAACATTGGAAGAGTATTGTATCTAGCAGGAGCAAAATCATTCCCTATTGCAACTCCCTTGAGATTAAATTACATTGCCAGTTCTTAGCAAGGCCCAGGCCCCTAAACTCTCTTGCATCTCCAACTACCCTCCTTACTCTCCTACGACAGTCATTTTAGTCTATAAGCAGAGGTTTCACCACTCGCAAAAAGAGAGAGTAAAACATGTGGCTTAGACTACTATACTTTCCTTTTTTTTTTTTTTGGCCTCAGAAAAGCAAGCTAAGAATATCTCCACAAGAGATAACATAAATGAAGTTTTTTTCACCCAAATGACCAAGTCATGATTTTACTACAACAAGAGAACATTTTTTACCAATCTTCACCTTCAGTACGTAAATATCTTGCAATTGCAAGGATGATGCTTGGCAACTTTGCCTTGTACTGTATATGCCTATTCAAAGGTTTATATGAGCATTAAGAATTATTCCTCAGATGCTCCATAGCTATCTGTCAGCTACTTTCAAAAAGGAATGCTATATAAAGGTAGTAATTCAGTAAATTGCACACCCTTCGATACTGGAGGCTTGAAGATGGAACCCAATAAGTCTGATCCGAGGCATAATATTGATCTTTTTACTTAAACTTACTAACATGCAAAATTTTAACTACTTCAGCAAACCGATAGACAGAGCTCATTTAATTGCAACCATTTAGTAGGATTATCAATCCATCATTTTCAAATAAAACAGAAACGCAAACGAGTATTACCAACCTTCAAGCACCAAATCAAAAACTTTTTCTTCGAATGTAAGTACCACATCAAAGCAACCATCAGCAGCATTTTCCTGACAACATTGAGGTGCAGTCTTTACACCCAAGTTCCTTTTTAGCATAGGCAATATTCCATTTCTCTTGTACCTGGAAAAATGCAACTGAGGTTCAAACCCCAATCCCAATCAAAACTAGAGGATTCTGAAAACAGAGAAATATATCCAACAACACAGTCTAATAACCACTTCATCAGCATGGAAAGACAGTAAAGATTGTAACTTTTGTCCTTCAAAGGAACAAGCGGCCTAATTTTTATAGTTTGAAGGTTAAATCAGTGCAGACAATGAGGTTTTTTATATTCCACAAATTGCAAGCCTAACGTTTACTTAAAGATTTAATCTCATATATGCTGAAACATATACTTGCAAGAAAACAAACGTTTTCCAATATTTAGTCCTGTTATATGCATGTTATCCCAATTGAACTAACAGAATTTGATTAAAAAAAAAACATATTAATCCAATTAAATGAAGTCCTCCCTATCCATTATACAAATAGGCTATGTAGGGTAGGAAATTAGCATTACAAATTAAGCACCCAGAACCTTCAATCAGATCAATCCAAACCCTAAAGCACCGGTGAAATTCCTCAATTCGTCTACAAATCAGTACACAAATTAGGGTAATCTAACTGCAAGAGAGGGGAGACAAAATGCTCTTACGATCACTAATATCAGGTAACTCCGCAATTTTGATCATGGCAAAGATATAGCTAACGAAGATAAAAGGAGATTATAGAGAAGCAGAAAAGCGTACAGTTCGGGGTCTTTGCGGCGGACGTCATCGAACATGTGTTTATAGGGAGTGCCGAAGTCGTACACATTGGTTTCCCTAATAGAAGGACCTGGAAGCTTCACGTGTTGCCCAGTCCCATACGAGGCCACATCAAACCCCTCTCTTTTCAGCAGGCAATGAGCCTCCATGCTCCGGTTCTGGTTCGACGAGCAAACCATCGCGTACCGGAGCCTCATAGTTGATTCCGGCAGTGGTTTACGGCTTAATACTCTTTGTATTACAGAAGAGGAAACGAATTCGTCGATAGCTACACGTTCTGGAATTTGCGCCTGCGCTCTGCAGAAAGAAGAGCTTCAATAGGTGAAGCTCGAGCAGAAATTTAGTACAAGAAAGAGTGAGGTACTTTTTGTGGAGAGAATGACGAAAGTAGTCCTTTATGGTTTTTGGTAAGTTTAAAATGGCCCCTTAAATATATTATTTATCAGTTTTAATCTTGTAAGTTTGTCAAAGTGAATACTTTTGGTCTTTTGTCAATTTAACAATCCTGCTTATTTGGACAAACCTAAGACCAAAATTGTTCAGAGTATATATTAGACATAAGCAGTTAAAATTATATTTAAATTAAAAATAAATCGAATGCAAACTCAATATTATGATGATAAGTGTGTTCTGCTATTAGAGAAAAAGTACTTGTTATTGAGCAATCTCATATTTTATTTATGAATACTCCTAATAAGAGAATGAATCACATATTTATATTACACATAGTAACACAACACACAAAATATATAATTAAAAAAAAAACTTTTACAGGAAAAAGTGAAAAAGATCAAAACAACATTATACATAATTTATTAGCAATTGATTTATTCTTCAATCGATATTGAATATCCAAAATTTTGTAAATCAAAATTACCATTAACTTCATCATTAAAGATGTTGTGTTATTACTATTTACCACTTCTCACGTTTTTATTTTCTTTCATTATATCTTTTGTAATTATCTTTGATCTTAAAGCTTTTATTTTAACTTTTTTTTTATGATTTAGCGCTGCAAGGGGAGAAGAAAACTTCAAGCGGTTACTGGCGTAATAACCAATACTTTCAAATTTCAATATATTGATCTGCTTAGCTATCCCAAAATCCAGAACAGGTTACGTATAAAATTATGGGTCTTTGGCCAAATCACAACCATTTAAATTAATTTCACTATTTAGTTATATTATTCCAAATAAAACCAAAAACTATGTACCTAGAAAAATGACGGAGTAACATGGGTCCACGAGGCTAAACCCAAGTAGATTTTTTAATTGTGGTGAAAATGAAAGAAGCCATAGAAGAGGAGTACCAGCGGAAATGGAACGCGTCATCAGCCATATATCACAATTCACGGCTACCACAATCGTGACCCATCAACATCAATTTCAAACCAGACCAGCCCAGATCTCTCCAGAAGACCAGCCCAAAGCCTATCCACTAATAAAAAAGATCTACGAACTCCCTTATTCAATTACCAAAATGTCCTTGCCCTCCATCCTAAAATTGAAAAAAGATAGTAAATGAAAATACAAACGTGTTTCAATAATTTTGAGTTTCATTTGGAATTTGGATAAAAAAATATTACACTCAATCACCCACTGCCAACTACTACAACAATTCTCAACAAAAACAAATTCTTCAAAACAATCATTTCGAATGAAATTACGTCTTTACTATACTTAATCATAAATCATGCATTGTGTCTCATTTAATATTTTATGAGATAAAATGATTTTGATTCTATAAGACGTTTCTCTTATCTCTTTTTACAATTGAAAGAATAAATTGTTGAATAATATGAATAAATTTTTTTTGTTAATAAAACCTTCTCATTTCCCAAGAAAAAGTCTGTATTTGGGGCAAGTCTTACAAATTAATATAAGCATGCTTATAATGCGAATTTGTTGCTTATTGTATGGACCATCTTATCAAACCTCCCTGATTTTGAAAAAGAAAAAAAGTGAGGAAATATTTAGCTCCGGTTTGGTCATAGATTTTGATTATTTTTTTTTTTTTCTGAAAATATTTTTTGTTCATTGAATATAATTAGTTTTTAAAAAAGTTTTGAAGTTCCCAAAAACTAGTTTAAGGTAATTTTTTGGGTGAAATTTTTTCTTGCACTCACAAAACTTTAATTTTTGTTTTCAAATAATGCATATCCAAATAAAATTTTAATTTTCAAAAATTATTTTTTTTGTGAGGAAGGAAAAGAAAATGAGAGGAAAAAAGACAGTGTCATCCGTGTAATTTGATGAAAGTGAGAGGTTAATTTCTTTGAGGTTATTAAGAAAGATAAATCAGTCACGTTGATGAGTGGGGACGGGGGCGGGCGAGTGCCTTATATTATAGATCAAGCATTTCACGTTTAACACACTGAACTTTCCCCAAAACAAGCGCCCGTCGCCAACCAGAACAAAGCTCTATTCCCTAAATCCTCAAGTTTTATTATATACCATCTGCAGCTACTGCTTTCTGTATTCAATTTCAGGTCTTTGTTCTCATACGTAAGTTAATTGTCTTTTAATTCCTCTTTTTTTTTTTTTGCTGTTACAAATGTTTTAGGGTTTTAGTTTTTTCTGATTGTTGCTGCTGTTCCTTAATCCCTTTGCTACAGACATGGAAACTGCTACAGCTTTTGGGTCTGCTTTCAGCGTCTGTTACAAACCCACCAAGGCGTCTCTTGGTGGGTCGGATTTTGTTCGATTCGGGTCACAGTTTCGGCTTTCTCCTTCTGGGATCAAGGTATTATTGTGTTCTGTTTATCATTTGCACCTGCTTTAGTTTCTTATGATATAGTAGCTGGAATATTGACGGAAAAGACTTTTTCTTTTTACTCTTTGCATATTCAGCTTTCCGAAAGCGCAGATCTTCTGCAATAATATAAGTTTTGTTTGCCCAGGAATTTTCCTTGTGGTGGAGGTAGAACATAGACAGTAAAAGTGGTTGAGCTTTTTGGTAAATTTTGAAGATGGATGTACAGATATCTTGGATACATCTGTTAGCAGATTACGCCTTTGTATGTTGTCAACTTTTGATAGGAGACACTGTAAATGAACTTTGGAATTGAGAGAGAATTAATATGACAAAAAAAGTGGTTTTCTGAAGGTTTAAGCCTTGTAAATGAATGGAATTAAATTAAAAGAGGAGGGGCCAAAATGGTAAAAGGAACATAACATCGTATGTAATCAAATTATACAATGTTTATATATGCGGATCTTTACAGTACCATAGCAGTTAGGCTTACAATTGTGAGCTTGTTTATATTAACAATTGATGCTTAAGCATATCTTCTTCAGGAAAGGCTATTGAGACCTATGATGGTATTTGGCGTCTATGGATCTCAAATAAATTACTAATTGGATTCCAACAACAACAACGGCCCAGTGTAATTCCACTAATGGGGCTAATTTGATTCCCTGAGGTACAATTAAATGTGTAAGACAATGCCCCTGAATATCGGAGAAAAAAGTACCTCTTTCTCTGTATTATGAGTAGATGGTGGAGATGATGTCATAGTGTGGAAAACCTTCATCGTGGTCCACCCAATTTTGGAGACGAAGTTATGACCGACCTTATGCTTTTCTCAGAGCTTGAAGGTTATCTACCAATTTTTGGCTTGTTAAGACTTAATACGAGGAGGGGGTTGACCTTTAAGCAAATAAAGGTTGTTGTTGGTTTCGAAACCTTATTAAAAAGTTATTTCTTACTCTAAAAATGCAAACATTCTTGTTAGAGATATAACCAGGCCAGGTCATCTTTTGATGAAGACACTGCACTAGATTTTTATCTTATCGTCGGAGAATTTTATATTGCCTTGCCTTAGGATACCTATGCCCGCTGGTTATATTGGAAAGATTATGGTAGTATGTAATGCCTCCAGAGCGTATTAAAACTATAGATTGTACAAAATAAGATATTACCATGTTAACGGACATCCCTTTTTTGACTATTATCCCAAGGTTTGTGAAACAAGAGTGATGTAGCCCAGTTTTTTTTTGTGTCTATTGCCATTCCTTTCTGAATTAGTGTAGTTTGGCTGATGTCTTGCTGCAGTTTCTGCTTTACCTCTGGTTCTTTCCTCACCTTCTATCTAGGGAAATGGTGTCCGCGGACTTGTCAGAAAAGAAAAATGCTGCATGATTCTATTATCTTTGTTTCTCCTTTTCTTTTTTGCAAATGTATATTGATACTGTCTTCTGGACATGTGTCAAGTTGTTGATCCTGGATATCTCTACTAAATTTGTTGAATATGTGGTAGGCTGTTTCTGAAATTTCCCTTTGTGCTTGATATAAGTTTTGGTCTTATAAGGTAGCCTTACAAATTTTATGCCTTGAGTATGCAATTATTGCAACTATGAAAGGTATCTGTTTGAATCCTTCTGCTGCTGATTTTTTCGTGGCTCAACTTGCATTGACCTATGTAATCCAACTTTATTTATTTTTAATCCATCTATCCACTTGGATATGACAATGAAACATCTTCATTCAGTTAATAAAGAGATTTCCTTGATGTGATCTGAGCAAAACTATTTATTTAAATTGGTTTATCTGGTAGTTGGCATAAATTAGGAACCTTATGCATCTGAAAATGCTCTCCGACACCTAATTTATTGGACATGTTATTGGCAGCTTTATCCCTCAATTTCTCATGTGAAGTTGAGTAGCAAGAAAGCGGCTTTTAGTAGCAGAAAATGTACCTCGATCAGGGCATCTCTATCACCCTCGGAGTCTGGACGTTCAGCTGCCCCTATTGCTCCACTTCAGCTGGAATCTCCAGTTGGCCAATTTCTCTCTCAGATTTTGACAAGTCACCCACATCTTGTCCCTGCTGCTGTAGATCAGCAGCTTGAACAGCTTCAAACTGAACGCGACTCAGAGCAACAGAAGGAAGAACCATCTGCAACTGGTACC
>MU724375.1:82491-98627 GCA_026770625.1 Nicotiana glauca | reverse complement strand
GGTTTAGTGAAAAGGTTGGGTCGGTCTTGGATGGGCGCGGGTCGGGCGAGACGGATCGGGGAGATGGGACTAAAGACGTTGGATTAACGTGGATTGAACGGCTGAGATGGGCTGTCTTTGAAACGACGCAGTTTTGGTGCCAAACTACGTTGTTTTGATGGCCCGGGAGATGAGTCTCTTGGACCGGCGATTGGGCCTGGGATTGGGCTGAAAATGGGGCTGGTCCAGTCCGATTTTTTCTTCTATATTTTGTTTTATTTTGTTTTATCCTTTTTAATTAACCAAAATTGAAATCCTAAATTACCGAATACTAAGTAATTCATAATTTGTAGAATTAAGTCCTAAATGCAATATATATTTTTGTATTTTTAATTAATTTAGACAAATAACAAGCATACACAAATGCAAATAAATAACAAAGATTCACAAAAATTACACACACAAAACAAAACTATTTTATTTTGAGTTTTTGGGAATACTTCTCATATAGGGCAAAAATCACGTGCTCACAATAGCCCTTGAAACCCTCTTCAAAAATCGCCCAAAATCTCCTTAGTCCGAAGTCCAAAATGTTTCTTCTCTTTCAAAATTATGAAAACACTATTCACTTAAACCCAGCCAGGTTTCCGCTTCTACGGTTGGGATACCGCACCTGCGGCTCCCGCTTCTGCATCAAAATAACCGCTTCTGCGGTCTAACTTAAAATCCCCAGGACCGCTTCTGCAGTAGAAAACCGCTCCTGCGATGTCCGCATTTGAGGACTGCCTTCCGCTTCTGCGGAAATTGCCAAGCCCTCAAGGACCGCTTCTGCGACCTCCTTGCCGCATCTGCGGTCCCATTTCCGCAGATGTGGAAATGACAGAACCAGAAATTCTTAAACATGCAACAAACTCCAAACTCTGTGTTTAACCACCCGAATCCACCCCGAGGCCCCCGGGACCCCAACCAAAAGCACAGACATGTTCTATTACGTTATTCGAACTTTCTCGAATCATCAAAACACTTCCGTTAACATCAAAATCATTGAATTTCACCAAATCAAAGCCTAAGTTTATCAAATTCTTCCGAAACTCACATTCGATAAAAAACCCGACCTAAACACCTCCAATTCAACTGAAATTTTTCACACACATCACAAACCACTAACGAAGCTACTGCAACTCTCGGAATTCCATTCCGACCCTCGGGTCAAAATCTCACCTAACAACCGGATATTGCCAAAATACTAACTTCACCAATTCAAGCCTAATTCTACACCGAACCTCCAAAATTACTTCCAATTGTGATCCTAAGCCTCAAATCATCCCCCGAAGCTAATCGAATCGTCAGAAATTACATCCGAGCCCTCTAACTCACAAGTCAACTTCCGCTTGACTTTTCCATACCAACCTTTCCATAAAGAGACTAATTGCCCCATTTCCTACCAAATCCAATCCGAGTCAACTCAAACTCACCCAACACATATAATAAATCATGAAGAAGCAATAAGGGGGGAAAACGGGACGGAAACATATGAGACGATGGGTCGGGTCGTCACACCGACACTAGAGGAGATAACTGGCTACATCAGAAAAGATGAGGTTCCTTTAAGGCACAAGTACTTAGTTGCCCCAAGAACTGTAGTCGTGCACAGATTTTTAGACTCTCTGAAGACAAGCAGGATGGTCCACAATACAGATTTGGCAAATGGTTTTTGTACTCCACATTTCATATATCATAGATATGGCCACATCGGGGGGTTCAACAACCCGGAAAGCAAGATATGTAGCGAAGGAAACCGCCAAAAATAGGAGGAACCTAGACGTTTTGCTTTTATGGTGGTCTTTTTGGGGATTTTGGTATTCCTAAGGAAGGATGGTAACATTGACATAAAAATCGCTGGGGTCGTCAGCACTTTAATGACTCAAGCCAAAAGCACTCTTGCGCCTATAATATTAGCCGAAATCTTCCGCGCTCTTACAGCCTACAAAGCCGGGGAAGACTTCTCCGAGGGGTGCAATCTACTGTTGCAAATATGGATGACTGAACACCTGTGCCATCGTCCTCAGTTCCTGAGTTATGGGTCTACAGAGAAAACCTGTATAGAGGAGTTTTATACGAGGATTAAAGGGGTCAATTTGCCTGAAGGATTCACGAGCTGGACAACATACTTTTGGTCCCTCACTGCCAGTCAAATAGAGTGGACGTTTGGATGGTTGCCTGTTGATGAAATCATATATATGCCAGCAGCAAGGCCACATTAATTCTTGATGGGTCTCAGAAGCATTCAGCCTTACGCCCCATATCGGGTTTTGAGGCAACTCGGGAGATGCCAGATAGTTCCGAAGGACGACGATCTTAGTATGCAAGTCGTTGAGATTGGTCCCGATGGCCAGTTTCCTGAAGCAAAGGTTCGCCAGGTCTGGAGCGAATGTCAATATTTGGTGGCGAATACCTGTGTCCGAGATTGAGCTAAAGGAGAAGTGTCACCTGATTATCATGCTTGGTATAGAAGGTAAGTTAATTTTGGGAGGCCAGCCAAAAGGCCTCACCTCTAGGAGTTTTCCGAATCGTCGCAAGAACAGTGGGCTTGGTTAGCTAAAGAAAATGAATACAGAGCTAAAATAGGAGAATTGGAAAAGCAAATCCGAGACCTTCAGTTTGGGAACAGCGTGCAAGCTGCGGCTGACGAGGGTGAGAAAAAGAAATTGGCCAAAGAGAATGAAGCCTTACGAGCCCAAATCCAAAAGATGAAGATAGCGGCCGAAAGTCCTGTCAGGAGTGCCAAAGATGCAAAGCTTATAGAAAATCTAAGGCAAAAAGTGAATGACTACAATTTTGACCTCAACGGAGCAGAAAGAGAATTAGCCGGGGTTCGAAAACAATTGGCTAAAAACATGAAAGAATGAGCCCGCATGGTTAAGTAGTTGAGAGAAGAATACGATAATGAGGTCACAAGATTAAAGAAAAGGGTCATAGCCGCAAAAAACAAAATGATCAAACAGGCAAAAGAATTCAAGGTTGAAAGAGAGCACTGCTAAACAGCATTGGCATAATTAGAGATGGACTTGCAACAACTACAGGAACAAAATCAGCAGACTTTGGAGGCCAGGGCCCAACAGATAGGGCGGTTGCTTCAGGAAAAGGCATAATCAGAGAGAGAATCCTAACTATTGCTCACTACATTACCAGGAAATGCCAAATGTGCGAGAACATGACTCAGACTACCTTCTTTGCATCGGTGATGATATTTGTAAAACAGATAATGATTGACCTGGACAAACTTCAAAGGGAACTTGCATATAGGCCTGCGGCGAGACCGAACGATGTCCCGCGGGCACCAGGAGCTTTAATGTATTCATGATTGTCATTTGAGTCTGTACTTCCTTTTACTAAAGTCTGTCAGTTGTCCGAGTCTGTACTTTCTTTTGGGGTCAGTCTGTATTTTCATTTTGAAATAAGATAGTTGATGGTGGAGTTTGTAGTTGTTCTTGTCATTTAGAGTCTATTAGTTGTCTTAATGCGTCGGTTTTGAATCTCTGTAATCGAAATATTTGCTATCAGTAAAATTGAAAATTCCAAAATATTTTGCTTCTATTTTGCATTTACGTTCAAGAACTACGCTTGGTCTGATTCATGCGGGGTCACGATACGTAGGCAATCTCCATAGGATCCGACCGTAACCATATGAAAAGAGAAAAATCAAATAAGAATAAAAAAGGAAAAAAAGAAAGAAAAGAAAAGTGGAAAAACAAGGAAAGAGAGGGGGAAAAACAAGAGAGAAAAGAAAAGAAACAACAAGAAAATAGGAACAATGAGAAAACAAGGGCAAGGGGGAAGAAATAAAAGAAAAGTTGCAATCGGGAATAAAGAAAGACGAGATAACGCAAACAGTCGAGCAAATGCATAATAGAAATCGTTAACTGCTTAGGTGCATTCACTCCCTAAATATGCGGTTATATATTTGCTACTGCTCTAACCGCTAACAAAGTTGTTGTTGATGATGAGTCCAGGCAAGTGGTTTAGTTGACTGGCATTCTGGCAACCCACTCATACAACACCCGCTCTAAAGATAAGTCAAAAATGGTCAACCAAGAGTTAGAAGTAACCATTGTCGACCCGTCTAGGGAAGAAGAAGTTGTGGATGTCAATGAAATGAAAGAGGAGATGTATAAACTGAAGCAATAGATGGCCGAAATGTACCAGGTCTGGGCAAAGGGACACCCACTACCAGCCTATCCTGCTAACCCTGCCTACATCCCACTATTAGCTCAGCCACAAGATCCTCCCATAGTAAATTCCTCTCCGGCCTACCCTACCTACCAACAATACTATTCAACCACTTCCCAAACACCACCACCTCCACCACCCAAACAAATCCCATGCCCTCCACCTCCAACCACTCCCGTGTTTGTGGCTCCTCCACCCGCCGCATTACACAGATCTTCTAGTGAGCCCCTGTTCCAAACCCAGGAAACCCGCTATTACCCACCTGAACCCACCTTCAAACCTCCAAAACCATACTCCTACACTCCCCTTCTTGATATCTCAGCTGAAGAAGAGAAGCCTCCCAAAAACCCTGAGCAAGAGGAGATGATACGAAAGATGAAAAGCTTAGAGCAATCATTCAGAAATATGCAGGGTCTAGGAGGACAGGTGAGTGTGGCCTACAAGGACTTGTGCTTGTTTTCCGACGTCCAGTTTCCTGCAGGATTCAAGTTGCCCAAGTTTGATCTGTATGACGGACATGGTGATCCGGTAGCCCATATAAGGGGATTTTGCAGTAATATGAGAGGAGCTGGGGGAAGGGATGAGTTATTAATGGCGTACTTTAGTCAAAGTCTCAGTGGTGCTGCTTTGGAATGGTACATGCGGCAGGATCATGCTCGATGGTACACCTGGGATGATTTGGCCCAAGCATTTGCAGGCCACTTTTAATATAATCTCGAAATTGTCCCCAACCGTCTATCACTGACCAAAATTGAGAAGAAGCCCGGGGAAAGGTTCAGAGAGTATGGTTTTAGGTGGAGAGAGCAGGCCGTAAGAGTTGATCCTCCGATGAAGGAAAGCGAGATGGTTGATTACTTCCTGCAGGCTTTGAAGCCTACCTACTATGGTCATTTGGTGTCGGCAGTTGGGAAAACTTTTAATGAGGTAGTGAAAATGGGAAGCATGGTGGAAGAGGGTCTCAAGTCCAACAAAATTATGAGCTATTCGGCGATCAAAGCAACTACCCAGGCTATCCAGAGCAGCACTGAAGGGGCATTGGGAAAGAAAAAGAAAGTAGATGTTACAGTAGTGGAATCAAGAGCTTGGTCCAGGGGTCCATCGCCATATTATCACCAACCTCGACCCTATCCCTAAACCTACCCACACACCCCATATGGCCCACTGCAACACTACTATCCACCTCTCATTCCCCATTTCTCTATCCACCATGCCCAAACGTACCCCCAACCTCAGGCGCGATGGCGTGCACCCACCCCACAAAATACTTACCCTACTTACCCTGCTCAGAATACCTACCCACCTTCGAGACCCTACAGAAACACCACTGGACCCGGTTTTCGACCCAACCCTATTTCTAAGAATGATAGGCTGCAGAAGAAGAAAACTTTCACTCCGTTGGGAGAATCTTACACCAGCTTATACCACAGATTGAGACAATTGAGCATGTTAAGTTCGATTGAACCCAAAGTTCCAAATCCTCCTCCAAGGGATCTGGACCACTCGGTGAGGTGCGAGTATTGCTCGGGTGCCCCGGGATATGACACAGAGAAATGCTGGCATTTGAAAATGGCCATCCAGGAGCTTATTGATACTAGCCGAATTGAAGTGCAGGCCCTAGAGACTCCTAACATCACTCAGAATCAATTGCCAACCCATCACGAGACCCATATGATTGAGTTAGTGCAAAAGGGAGAATATAAGAAGCCTTCACAAACCATAATGATGATCAAGGCCAGTGATTACAGGTCAAATGAGAAACCAACCAGTGGGAGAGAATTGATCAAGGTAGAAGAGACAGTTAGTGAACCAGTGGTGGTGATAAAGAAGGAGCCTTTGAGCAAAGTTGCAGTAAAACAAGAACCAACTAAAGTGGTGGTGCCAGGGGCAGCTGTCAAGTCCGTTGTGATCGTGAAAGGGGCTCATACAGCGTCGGTTATCATCAAGCCAGTGACTCAATTAACAGTAGTCAATGAAAAGGCCGTCCCATGGAATTACGGCCGAGTGACTGTGACGTACAAAGGGAAGGAAGTTAAAGAAGAGGTTTGTGAAACCCATGGGCTGACTCGCTCAGGAAGATGCTTTGCCCCTGAAGAGCTGAGAAAAGCTAAAGAAGAGGTTTGTGAAACCCATGGGCTGACTCGCTCAGGAAGACGCTTTGCCCCTGAAGATCTGAGAAAAGCTAAAGCAGCCAAAGATAATCCAGCACCAGTAAAAAGGGTCGTAACTGAAGAGGAAGTAGAAGAGTTCTTGAAGAAGATGAAGGCGCAAGATTTTTCCATTGTAGAACAGTTGAGAAAAACCCCGGCACAGATTTCATTGCTATCATTATTGATCCACTCGGATGAGCACCGCCGGGCGTTGATGAAGATTCTGAATGAAGCCCATGTTCCTGATAAGATCTCTGTGAATCATCTGGAGAAAATAGCAAACAAGATTTTTGAGGTCAACAGGGTCACATTTTCGGATGTTGAGCTGCCTTTGGAGGGCACTGAGCATAATAGGGCACTCTATCTCACGGTGAAATGTGAAGACTTGGTGGTCACCCGGGTGCTGATTGACAACGGGTCCAGTGAAAACATTTGCCCTCTCTCCACCTTGGAAAAGTTAAAAGTGGACAGTGAGAGAATCCACAAGAATAGCATTTGCGTACGAGGATTTGATGGAGGAAGAAAGGACACAGTCGGGGATATCATGTTGGAACTAACGATAGGACTTGTTGAATTTACTATGGAGTTCCAGGTGCTCGACGTGGCTGTTTCTTACAATCTTTTGTTAGGCCGACCTTGGATTCATGCAGCAAAAGCAGTGCCGTCTACCTTACATCAGGTGGTCAAATTCGAGTGGGACCGGTAGGAAATTGTGGTGCATGGGGAAGATAGTTCGTGTAACACCATTACGCCTTTCGAAGAAGCTAAGGATGACAAAGGTCCCTAGGTTTACCAAGTCTTGGACACAGTATCAGTTGAAAAGATTTTGGAAGGAGAGTGTATTCCTGTGCCCAGAGTAGCTGATGCATCTGTTATGGTGGCTTCGGAAATGATAAAGAATGGATTCTTACCTGGAAAAGGCTTGGGTGCTTCTTTGCAAGGCATCACACAGCCAGTATCTCTTCCTGGAAACCTGGATACTTTTGGTCTAGGCTTCAAGGCCACTGCTGCTGACATAAGGCGAGCTAAAAAAGATGAAAAAGAGAGCATGGACCCTTCCAAAACCCATCCCCCGCCTTTCCCGTTCCTTTGCCAGGCCTGGTACTAAGAGGCGCCCAGTAACGGCAATGCTTAATTCTGTGGTGGTGGAACCCAACAAGGAGCTGATTGAGAGGTTTGATAAGCTGTTTGACGATGTGAATGTGGTGGAGGCAGGAGAAGGTCCAAGCAAGGAAGATGTGCAGTTCGTGGGGCCCCATGCAAAGCTTAACAATTGGGAAGCTACTCCTCTTCCTACCCGGAGGGAGTCTTGGTAGTTAGTTTTGATTTTCCTTTCAGTTTAATCTGGGTTATTTCCAAGGTTGTAATTCGGATGCTATGTTCTGTCCATTTGGACGAGTTAAATCTTGTTATCTTACAATTTTAATGAAATGCAATTTCTTTCCTTTTTTTCATTCCTGATAGCCGTTATTTTGTCTTTCTTTTCTTTCTTGTACAGTCCCTTTTATGCTGGTTTCACTGATGTGTCATGCATAAGGAGTCTTCGGCCTAGTCTTGAATACCAATCTAACTCCGAAATAATAATACAAGAAATCGAGTGTGATGACGATGTAGAATATGATGATGAGGAAGCCTTTGAAGAAATCAGTAAAGAATTAAGCCAATTTGAAGAAAAACCCAAACCTAATCTGAATGACACAGAGGCAATCAATTTAGGGGATTAGGAGAATGTACGGGAAACAAAAATAAGTGTCCATTTGGAACCTCAGCTCAGAGAAGAGATAATCAAAGTGTTGTTTGAGTACAAAGATGTTTTTGCGTGGTCATATGACGATATGCCGGGTTTAAGCACCGATTTGGTGGTCCACAAATTGCCCATCAACTCAGCATGCCCTCCTGTCAAGCAGAAGCTGAGAAAATTTAAAACAGATATTAGTGTGAAAATCAAAGAAGAGGTCACCAAGCAGTTTGAGGCGAAGGTCATCCGGGTCACCCGGTATCCCACCTGGTTAGCTAATGTTGTGCCTGTGCCAAATAAGGATGGAAAGACCAGAGTGTGCATTGATTACCGTGATCTCAATAAGGCGAGTCCTAAAGACAACTTCCCACTGCCAAACATCCACATATTGATTGACAATTGTGCCAAACATGAGATTGGTTCCTTCGTGGATTGTTATGCGGGCTATCACCAGATTTTGATGGATGAGGAGGATGCGGAAAAAACGGCATTTATCACGCCTTGGGGAACGTATTGTTATAGGGTCATGCCATTTGGGTTGAAGAATGAAGGGGCAGCATACATGAGGGCGATGACCACCATGTTCCATGACATGATACATCGGAAAATTGAAGTCTATGTAGACGACGTGATCATAAAGTCGATGAAGCAATGTGACCATGTCAAGGACCTGAGGAAGTTTTTCCAGAGGCTCCGCAGGTACAACCTCAAACTTAATCCAGCAAAGTGTGCATTTGGAGTACCGTCTGGGAAGTTGTTGGAGTTTGTGGTAAGTCGACGCGGTATTGAGTTAGACCCGTCCAAGATCAAAGCCATTCAGGAGCTACCTCCGCCAAGAAGCAAGAAAGAGGTGATGAGTTTGCTTGGCAGGTTGAATTATATCAGCAGGTTCATTGCCCAGCTCACAACGACTTGCAAGCCCATCTTTAAGCTGCTAAAGAAAGATGTTGCGGTCAGATAGACGGATGAATGTCAAGCAGCATTTGACAAGATTAAGGAATATTTGGCTAGTCCATCTGTGTTGGTCCCGCCGGAGCCGGGAAGACCCTTAATCCTTTATCTGATAGTTTTGGATAACTCTTTTGGTTGTGTACTGGGGCAGCATGACCTTACAGGAAAGAAAGAGCAGGCGATTTACTACCTCAGCAAGAAGTTCACATCTTATGAGGTGAAATACACTCAACTTGAGAGGACGTGTTGTGCCTTAACCTGGGTAGCGCAGAAGTTGAAACATTACTTGTCATCATATACCACCTATCTCATCTCTCGGTTAGACCCATTGAAGTACATTTTCAGAAGCCCATGCCCACATGGAGGCTTGCGAAGTGGCAAATCTTGCTTACGAAGTTTGATATTGTCTATGTGACCCGGATTGCAATGAAAGCACAAGCGCTGGCTGATCATCTGGCCGAGAATCCAGTCGATGAAGAATATGAATCTTTGAAGACATATTTCCCCGATGAGGAGATAATGCATGTTGATGAATTAGAACAGGTCGAGAAGCCAGGATGGAAACTGTTCTTTGATGGGGCTGCCAACACCAAAGGCGTCGGGATAGGAGCAGTGCTTATTTTTGAGACAGGGCAACACTACCCTATTACAGCTCAACTTCATTTCTATTGCACCAATAACATGGCTGAATACGAGGCATGTATCTTGGGTTTGAGGCTGGCTATAGATATGTGTGTCCAGGAAATCTTGGTCATGGGTGACTCGGATCTTTTGGTGCACCAGATTCAAGGGGAATAGGAGACATGAGATTTGAAGCTCATACCGTACCGGCAGTGTTTGCATGAACTTTGTCACCGGTTTCAGTCAATAGATTTCAGGCATATTCCAAGGATTCATAACGAAGTTGCCGATGCTTTGGCCACTTTGGCGTCAATGTTGCATCATCCAGATAAGGATTATGTGGACCCTTTGCAGATTCAGGTCCGAGATCAGCATGCCTATTGTAATATGGTAGAAGAAGAACTCGATGGTGAGTCGTGGTTCCATGACATTAAAGAATACATCAGGATGGGATTATATCCCGCACAGGCCACAGGGGATCAAAAGAGAACGATTCGACGCTTGGCAAGTAGATTTTTCTTCAGTGGAGGAGTGTTGTACAAGAGAACTCCAGATCTTGGTTTATTGAGATGCATAGATGCTAAACAGGCTACAATTATCATGACCGAGGTACATGCGGGAGTTTGTGGACCTCATATGAGTGGGTATGTATTGGCAAAGAAGATTCTCCGAGCTGGTTATTATTGGCTTACTATGGAACGGGATTGCATCAGTTTCGTGCGCAAGTGTCATCAATGTCAGATACATGGAGATTTGATTCATTCTCCACCATCTGAATTGCATACAATGTCGGCACCATGGCCTTTCGTTGCTTGGGGGATGGATGTCATTGGGTCGATCGAGCCAGCGGCATCAAATGGGCACAGGTTTATTCTGGTAGCCATTGATTATTTTACCAAGTGGGTTGAGGCAAACACTTTCAAATCCGTGACTAAGAAGGCGGTGGTCGATTTTGAGCATTCAAATATCATTTGTCAATTCGGAATCTCGAAGGTCATCATCACGGACAATGGTGCCAATCTTAACAGCCATTTGATGGCGGAGACATGTCAGCAATTTAAGATCACGCACCGCAATTCCACCCATATCATCCTAAGGCAAATGGAGCGGTCGAATCAGCTAACAAGAACATCAAGAAAATACTTCGAAAAATGGTGGAAGGGTCCAGGCAATGGCATGAGAAGTTAACTTTCGCCCTGTTAGGCTACCGCATTACTATTCGCACTTCAGTAGGGGCGACTCCTTATTCACTGGTGCACGGCACTGAGGTAGTAATACCCGCAAAAGTTGAAATACCATCCCTTCGGATTATCGCCGAGGCGGAAATTGATGATGTTGAATGGGTCAAAACCCGCTTGGAACAATTGAGTTTGATTGATGAAAAAAGATTGGCCGCAGTATGTCACGGACAATTGTACCAACAGAGAACGGCAAGAGCATATAACAAGAAGGTGCGTCCGCAGAAATTTGAGGTAGGGAAATTGGTGTTGAGATGCATCTTACCTCATTGGGCTGAAGCAAAAGGAAACTTCGCCCTGAACTGGCAGGGGCCATTTGTTGTAACCAGGGTATTGTCCAATGGTGCATTATATTTGACAGATGTGGAAGGAAAATGTGTAGAAATGGCTATCAACTCTGATGTAGTCAAGCGATACTATGTATGATTTCTTTGTTTAATTGTACTTTATTGTATTTGGCATATTTTTGAGATTGAAATGACGAAGGCATTTTGTTCTGCTATCCAAACACTTTATCCTTTGTTACCCCTTTCGAGCCTCATTTATTTTCTTTCGTACCCCTCTTTCGGAATCAATAATGACTCGGGAGCCCAGGCAGGGAAAATCAGTGGAGAAACAAGAAAACACAGTCCAAAAGAAAAGAAAAGGAAAAGAAGAAGAAAAGAAAAGAGAAGAAAAGAGAAAAGAAAAGAAGAAAAAAAAGAAAAGGAAAAGAGAAAAGAAAAGAAAAAAAGGAAAAAAAAAAGAGAAAAGAAAAAGAAAGGAAAGGAAATGAAAAGAAAGAAAAGAAGAGTGGAAGAAAGGGAAGATCACAACAACGAAGTAATTTTATGACCTGAACTACGTTTGACTTGATCCCGAAAGAGTACGTAGGCAGCCTCTCTAAGGTTCAGTCACACCAAAATAAAATCCAAAAGTTTCCCAAGAAAGAAACTGTGGCAAAAGTTGTGGTTGTTGTAAGAAAGCTGATTCTGAAAGTTGTAATGTTAAACCCATGATTGAATTGTTTTGAGCCTTTTGATACTCTTTCTTTCTAACCCTCTCCAAAAGCCACATTACGATCCAAAGAAAGACCTTCCGATCAGTCTTCAAGAAATGCCAAGTCGAGCAAGTAAAGGTGATTCTTGTCAGGGGCAACACTCCGGTACAGGAAAAAAAATGATAAAAATGAGAGAGTCTTATTGGTGACAACCCTCACGAGCACCGTAAGGCGATGCGAACTGAGAGAAATCAAAATGAGAGAGTCTTATTGGTGAAAACCCTCACGAGCACCGTAAGGCGAAGTGAGTTAAGAGAAATAAAAAATGAGAGAGTCTTACTGGTGAAAACCTTCACGGGCACCGTAAGGCGAAGGTGAGTTTTTCAGATGGGAAAATGAGACAAGTCTGTGGTTGAAAGATGCTCAAGACATTGCAAGATGGGCAAGGTTTGAGTTTGTTTGAAAAATCATGTTATGAAAGTCCGGAGTAGCAAAGGTGGCAATTGAAAGTTGATTGGTTGGACAAGACTGGGCCGGTTAATCCAAAATGCATGGCATGACCAGTGGTACCAGCTGTTCCACCCAGATAAGTTTTCTTCTCTTCCTTCTGCATTACAAATCATTTGTTCTCGGATTCTCTCTATCCTTAACCCTCGGGTTCATTGCATTTCATTCTTTTGAGGTCTGTCTTTAAGATGTTTCAGTGTCAGTTCTGTTCAAAACAAAAAGGGGAATGTCAAGGCTAACTACCAGTTTCCCGGTTACAAAGCACCACAGGGCCGGAACATATCAAAGATGCCAAAGGGCAAAGTAAGACACAAAGGACCACCGGAAGTTTTATTGGCGGACCGATCAGATAGTTGGGTCAGAATTACAAAAATAGCAATAAGGGATAAAACACTTGGGTCATCAAAGTCAGGGGTTGGAAGTCAGTCAGAAATCGAGGCGGTTCAAGGAAAGTCCAGGGAAGCAAGTCGGAGTAGAGCCCAGCAGCAGAGACATACCCAACAAGAATGCCAGCAACTAACCACCATTTCATATTAACACATTTTTCTTTGATTGAAACAGGGGCAAGAAAATTTTCTTTGTTTGTGTATTTTGTTGAAATCAGGCGCCCACCTGGAGAATGGGAATATGTTTCAAGTTCAGAAGTCAGGCGCCCACCTAGAGAACAAGGGAATACATTTCAAGCTCAGTAGTCAGGCGCCCACCTGGAGAACAAGGGAATATATTTCAAGTTTCAGCAATCAGGCGCCCACCTGGAGAACAAGGGAATACGTTTCAAGTTCAGAAGTCAGGCGCCCACCTGGAGAACAAGGGAAGTCCTATGCCAATTTTATCTTTCAAGTTTTAATGTTTGGTAACATAACGCGCCCAGTCATCAAACTGGGGCAAAAAAATTTCTTTGTTCGTGTACTTTGTTGAAGTCAGGCGCCCACCTGGAGAACAAGGGAATACATTTCAAGTTCAGCAATCAGGTGCCCACCTGGAGAATAAGGGAATACTTTTCAAGCTTCAGCAATCAGGCGCCCACCTGGAGAACCAGGGAAGTACAATTCAAGTTTTAGCTTTTAATTTTTAATAATCGATAGCATGATGTGCCCAGCTACCAAACTGGGGCAGGAAATTTTCTTTGTTTGTTTTGTTGCAGTCAGGAACCCACCTGGAGAACAAGGGAAGTACAATTCAAGTTTTAGCTTTTAATTTTTAATAATCGATAACATGATGTGCCCAGCAACCAAACTGGGGCAGGAAATTTTCTTTGTTTGTTTTGTTGCAGTCAGGAGCCCACCTGGAGAACAAGGGAATACTTTTCAAGCGTCAGCAATCAGGAGCCCGCCTACAGAATAGAGGCACATATTTCAAATTTCAGCAGTCAAGCATCACTCTGAATAATGGCAAAACATCTCTGATCACAATGCAAGGCAACAACATAAAGAATTCCATCGGAAGAATATGAGTTCAAGGAAACACAAGAGCAAGTTTGAAGACATATATAGGACCTTTTGTAATTCATAGATCATAGCGTAGGCTAGCTTCTTTTTATTTTGACACGGTGTAATAAGGAGGTCAGCGAGCAGTAGCAGCAGCAACAACAGTGAAATCACAGCTCCTGGTAGTCCCAGCTACCAAACCTTCCCGAACTACACTGACCTGATTCCTTTTTAGCCAAGGATATGTAGGCAACCTCCGAAGCAGGGTGCAGTTAACTCTTTCAAAATGCTTCACACGGAATAGTCAAACGAGCAAAAATCGCTCGTATTTGCTCACTTATCTTTGCATGAAAACTCTGCGTGTTTCCGGCAAAGAGGGGCAGCTGTGAGCACGTGATTTTTGCCCTAAGTTAATTATTCCCAAAAATTCAAACAAAATAATTTCTTTCATTATTTTACAATTTTGTGAATTTTGTATTATTTTCTGTTAATTATTTGTATTTTATTTGTGCATTTTAATTCATATAAAATATAAAAAATATACTTGGCATGTGCATCTAGGATTTAATTTTATATTTTAGGATTAATTAGAAAATTAATTATTTCATAAAAGGGAAAAATCAAAGTATAGTGTAGTTTGCACTTCTAATTTTAGTTTTGATTTTTGAGTAATTTTGTGTTAATTTGTTGTGCTAATTGTCATTTTTGGGTTTAATTAGTTTTCTTTAATTTAGATTTTTGTTAGTTCCAAATTAAAAGAAATTACAATAAAAAGAGGAAAAGAAAAGAAAATAATTGGGAAAATTAAAAGAAAAGAGTGATCTTAATAAAATGCTTAAATTTGGGCCAAATCTGCTTAGCCCAAACGAAACCTAGCCCAGAAACCACCCCCAGTCCGACCCAAATTCGTATCCCCACCCGGTCCGACCCATAGACACCCAAAACGACCCCGTTTAATGCCAAATGAATCTGGACTGTCAAGGTCTGTTGATATAACGGTCGCGAACTGGGGATTGCTTGGTATAAGATGGCCGGAACACCCCACCCCTTAACTCATCGTCCCAAATCACCCAAAGAACAGACCTGTGTAACGCTACCTTGAGCCGCCGGCCGGAAATCGCCTCCGCCGGCGGCGATGCTCCTTTTTCGCCCAAAAATACACCATAGAACCCCCTCACTCTCCTCTTTCCAACCCCCAACATAATTTCACTCAAATCCCGGCCAAACGTTTCGAATCTTCAATCGAAACTCTCCGACCAAAACGTTACTTCATCCAAATCCGTCCAAATTAACACCCTAGTTTCCCCTTCTTCTCCTCTTTCCATATCTGATCATAGTTTTCTTCGAATCACTCCCAGGCCCGTCGAATTTTAAATCAAAGATTTCGCCAAAACCCTAATTTTCCCAAAACCTCTTCAAATTGACACTATGTCACCTCCTCACTCCCCTCATGGAGAATTCACTGTCACTGATGTTCAAGTCACGCCCAAGATGCTCAAATTTTGAATCAAGAGGCGGTATGAATGTTCGAGTCAAGCCGTGAGTCCTCGTTTTCATCTTTTCAAGTTCCTTCTTCTTCTTCTGACTGAGACAATAAATACCTCTTTTAATTTTCTGATTAGTTTTGCTCTCGGTACTGATTTGATTTTCTTTAGTTTAGTTTAATCTTGGTCTGATGGTTGTTTTGTTCTGTTAGTTTAAATATTAAATGTCAGTCTAATTAGTTCAAGCAATCAATTGTTAGTTTAATTGGATTTCTTGTTAATTCCGGTGTATTTGCTTTCCTCTGATGAGAATAGTCTGTTCATTTGGTTGTAATTTGATTAGGGATTAGTTGAGGTTTTAATAATTGATTTTGTGTTAGTTGTTTAGTTTAGTGGTTGATTGATTAATCTTGTTTGATTGATGGTTTGGTAATATTGATGTTTTAGAGTCGTTAAACCTATTTGGATATAGCTGATTGGGTTCTAGGTTGGTAGTCAATTAACCATGGCCAATTAGAAGGGTTAAAAACTAGTTAGTATGGTTAACCAATTTCAGGAATAACAGAGATTGAACCTCAGTTAGGCTATTCAATAATTTTAAGGAAGTTTAGGGGTAGTTTAGGCATTTAGAGTTGCATAAGAATGTTATAGGTAATACTAGAATCACCTAGAACCTTCTAGGGAGGGGCTTTAGTTTAGATTTTAGTAAAATAAGTGTACTAACTTGGGCAACAAGTTAAAAAAATAAGGGACTAATCTGAAAATAAAGAGGGACTAGGATAGAAAATTACAAAATCTGATAAGAGCCCCATTTATGCCTATAAAAGGGCATTCC
>MU724375.1:44298-82334 GCA_026770625.1 Nicotiana glauca | reverse complement strand
GGTTTCCCAAGTTTTTGAGCCCCCAAACCCCCCCCCCCCCCAAAAAAAATCAGTATTCTCTCAGCTTTTCAGATCTGAGATAGAAATTCAAAAAGCCAAAAATAATAAAAATTATAAAAATCCAAAAAAAAAAATTGTTCTGTTCAAGTTTCTTAGTTTAGATTCAAGTTTTAGAGGTTAATTTGCATCTACTAGTTCAGTTCTAGTAATCGGAAGTTTCAGAGGTATTTCTGTTTGATTTCGGGTAATTTTGGAGCTCAATTTTTCAAGTCAATTTGGGTTATTCTAGGTGGCCTCCTGTTTGATTTGGTGTTCGTGCATTTATTGGGTTCAATAGACGTTATTTCTGGGCTGGTTATTACTGACTCCTGCTGCTGTGCTGTACTAAAAACTACTGATCCTTCTCCTTTGATTTTGCTTAAATCCAGGTACATGCTTTGAGACCAATCTGATGTAATCGCTCCGATGAAATGAAAACTCAATTTGTTACTTGATGTCCATTATAGAGGCTACTGTTTTGTTAAGTTTTTAGCTTAGGATTTGTCCAATGAGTTTATTACTCTAGGCTGCTTGTACTGGATTGTATAAACTACTGTCTATCATATGCATATGAGTTTTTGGGTTTCCTGTTAGGTTAATGGAATAATTCACTTTAGTCCTAGTCAATCTCCTGCTTTCATATTGATTAAGTAGAAGCAATATGTGCATCGTAATTGTAATTCGGATGTGAAGAGTTAAACTTGACCTTCAGTACATTCATTCACCAATGATAAAATCACAAGTCTAGTCAAGTAGATTTCGAAGTTGTCGTTAAGCATTTCACAATTCGCCCTTTGAAAGTTCGGATTGCACAATTGGCTTCCTCGACAATTTTAGGCATCAACTAATAGAACATAGGTGTTAATTAAATGGTTCCACATGGCTGCAGGCTCACAAGTATAAAATTAGTTTGGCTGGATTAAAATGGAACTGGAAATAGAATGTTGATTATAGGCTATTTAGATTAGACCTGGAATCTGAGACTGGTTTGTTCTCCCTAATTCACGCTCACTATTTCACGCATTAGTCGATTGTTTAGTAAAAAGTGGTACTTTCAATTCATTTTGCTAAGAGCTAATCGAGATAAATGTATAATTTCAGTTGTAAGGTCAGTTTATTTTCAGAAAGTCTGGGCCACAGTACCTTAACGAACGGCCCAAGTCTCGTTGCAACTGGTCTATATATACCTGGGTCATGGCTTCTCTATGTGGGCTATTTTTTAGGCCCAAAATGGTTCAAGATTTGAATTCATGTAAGTTCATGGATCTAAGCACAATAATTTTTAAACATTGATAAATTAGGATTTTTCTTTTATTGATTAGAGACAAATTAAATAGAAAATTGTGGATTGCTTTAAGTTTGCCCTTTAAATAATAAAACGAGACGAGCCTCGCTAAACAAAATATATAAATTACGGGGCCCTCGATAAATGGTTATATAAAAATACTTAGATTTCGGGACATGCCATTTAGCAAATTTCATGGCCTTTCCCAAAGATAATAGCGCGTTAGTCGATTCAGGCGCGTTTTTAATAGTTTTACCTTCTTATATATGGGTGCACATTTATGTGACCCAAATTCAAATCTCAAAGAAGTCTAAATGTGTCAAAAATCGAGGGTGCATTTATGTGACGCGGTTCGAGATGCGTTTTCACGACGTTGCAATTCTCGTTAAAATAATAAAAGCGGTTTACGGTTAAAAAGCACATAAGCTAAAACATGTTTTGAAATCAGATAAATCCAAATATAACAGTTGAGCGACCAGGCTAAAACCACGGAGCCCGGGAATGCCTAACACCTTCTCCCGAGTTAACAGAATTCCTTACTCGGATTTCTGATTCGCGAACTGTTAACATAGTCATAATTTCCTCGGTTCTGGATTCAACCGGTGACTTGGGACACCATTAATCTCCCAAGTGACGACTCTGAATCTCAATAATAAATCTCGTTCTGATTGTCCTTTAAGTGGAAAAACTTCTTTATGCCCTTGTAGGGTGTAAGTGAAAAGGAGGTGTGACAATATGCGCTATTCTGTCGACTATTATTTTAATTTTAAAAGCGGTTAAAAATATACTATTTCTCGAAAAAATATGGATGCCGAAAGAGGAGAACTAACATAATCTACTCTGTAAGACTGTAACTAAGACAAGATGTAGGCAATCAATTGTAAACACAATAGTAATCAACGGTTACATTCCTTAATGATATATTTGCCTAGGCTTACTCCGTACACAAAATAAAGAGACTGTGCCAGCTCAACTGTATACTTGTACATTTTACTACTAGTAATAATCTGAACGATTAATAAAGTAAATTGTGAAATAAAACAATAAATAAGAATATTGTGAAGAAAGAGAGAATTCTTATTGCTTTTAGATTAATTATAATATTATAGGATCCCTTTATGTATAAGGAAAGGGGGACTTAGACATCAAGTAAAATTTCTAAAATCTCTGTAAAATATAGACATTCGCCTTTTATAATACTTCCCCTTGAATGTCTATCCAACAGATAATGTGCCTCGCTAAAACCTTAAGTAAAATAAAACCAGTGGAAAAAAAAATTCTAGTAAAGGAAAAAGAATACACATATCTAACAATACGCCCTTTGGTTGCCTCGTTAAAAACCTTGCAAGGAAAACCCAGTGGGACAAAATCTTATAAGGAAAAAAGAGTACAACGCGTATTAACTCCCCTTAATAAGATCCTTGAGTCTTCACATCCCAATCTTGTACACTAACTTCTTGAAGATTGAAATCGGTAGAAACTTGGTGAACAAATCAGCCATATTATCACTTGAACGAATTTGTTGCACATTGATATCACCATTCTTTTGAAGATCATGAGTAAGAAATAACTTTGGAGAAATGTGATTTGTCCTATTTCCTTTTATGAATCCTCCCTTTAATTGATCTATGCATGCTGCATTATCTTCATACAAAATTGTGGGTAGTTTATCACACTCCAAACCACATTTGTCTCGAATAAGATGTATTATAGACCTCAATCACACACATTCGACTTGCTTCATGAATAGCAATTTTCTCAATGATTAGATGAAGTAGTCACGATTGATTGCTTAGTCGATCGTCAAGATATGATAGTGTATTCACAGGTAAACACATAGCATGTTTGAGATAGGGCCTTGTGTGGATCGGATAAATATCCAGTATCGGCATAACCAACAAGATCGGGACTGCAGCTATTGTCATAAAATAAGCCTATATCGGTGGTCTCTTTTAGATACCGCAATTTGTGTTTGATTCCATTCCAATGTCTCTTTGTAGGAGCAGAGCTATATCTTTCCAAGACATTAAGTAAAAAGGTTATGTCAAGCCCTGTAGTATTAGCAAGATACATTAGTGCACCAATTGCACTAAGATATGGTACTTCAGAACCAAGTAGCTCTCCATTCTCTTCTTGAGTTTGAAATGGATGCTTATTCACATCAAGTGATCGAACAACCATCAGAGTACTTAATGGATGTGCTCCATCCATGTAAAATCGTTTCAATAATTTTCTATGTAGGTAGATAGATGAATAAAAAATCCATTTGCCAAATGTTCAATTTGCAAACCCAGACATAATTTTGTCTTTCAGAAATCTTTCATCTCGAATTCCTTCTTTAAATAATCAATTGCCTTTGGGAGTTCTGTAAGAGTTCCAATAAGGTTTATGTCATCGACAAATACGACAAGCGCAACAAATTCCGATGTTGTTTTTTTTATAAAAACACATGAACAAATGACATTATTTATATAACCTTCCTTTAATAAATACTCATTAAGACAATTATACCACATTCGTCCTGATTGCGTTAGACCATACAAAGATCTTTGCAACTTGATTGAAAATAATTCCCGAAACTTTGAATTATATGCGTTAGGCATTTTTAATCCCTCAGTGTATATATATATATATATTTATATATATATATAGGTGTAACCACATCCATTAAATGCATGTCAAGCTTTTCATAGACAACAAAACTAATGAGATAAAGAAATGTTATACTCCCTCCATTACATATTGTATGAGGTAGTTTGACTCGGCACGGAGTTTAAGAAAAAAGAAGAAGACTTTTAAAAGTTGTGGTCTTAAAAGCTTAAGGGGTAAAAGGTTTGTGGGGCCATGCCATTTGTATAACTATAAACGTTTCTTATTAAGGGAAAAAAGGTAAAATGAAGAGTTTAAGTTGAATTATTTCCAAATTTAGAAATGTGTCATTTATTTTGGAACAGACTAAAAAGGAAAGTACCTCATTTAATATGAAACGGAGGGAGTAACATCCATAATGGGTGAATATGTCTCTTCATAATCGACACTAAGCCTTTATGAAAATTTTTGTGGAACTAAGCGTGCCTTATATCTTTGTACCTCATTTTTCTCATTTATCTTACGTAGAAAATCTATTTATAGCCAACGGGCTTAACACCATTAGGCGTTTGGATTACAGGATCAAAAACTTCACGTTTTGCAAGTGAATTCAACTTTGATTCGTTTGCTTCTTGGTAATTTGACCAATCACGCCTTTGTCGATATTCTCTAACAGATTGAGGTTCAAGATCCCCACAATGTTGCATAATGCTAGATGCAACATTATATGCAAAGACATAATTTACCATTATATCCGATCGATTCAAATTTGTCTTAATATCGATTGGATTTATTGATAGTTTCTTATTTTCTTGAGTCTCAGGATCATTGATTTGAACCTCAGGATTGGTTAAATCGTGGATCTCTTGATGAGACTCTTTCATAGTGTCATCTTGATCATTTGTTTTACTTTTTCTAGGATTTCGATCCTTAGAACCTAATGGTTTGCCACGTTTTAGGCGTGCTTTTGACTCACTAGCTATGACACTAGAAAATTGTCCAACAGGGACATCAATACGGATTGGAACATTCTGCAAGGATACATGATTTTGTTATCCTTTTCAGATCTGTAAATGCATCTGCTATATGATTTGCTATTTTTTACAAATGAATAATCTTTTACACCTCTTTTTAACAAATAGAGGCACATGGATCAAGATGAGACAATAATGGATTTTTCCAAAAAATTTCCCGTTTGGTTTCACCTTTTTCTCCCCTAATTTTGGGAAAAATATCTCATCGAATCGACAATCTACAAATTGTGCAGTGAATAAATCCCCCGTTAATATTTTGAGGTAGCGAACAATAGAGGGCGATTCAAACCCAACATATATTCCCAACCTTCTTTGGGGGCCCATATTGGTGTGATATGGCAGTGCTACAGGCACATATACTGTGCATCCAAAAATTCTTAAATGGGATATATTACGTTCATGACCCAAAACTAATTGTAACGCGAGTATTTATGATAATTTATCGGTCTGAGACGAACTAGCATTGCTGCACGCAAAATGGCGTGACCCCAAACAGAAATGGACAACCTCATTTTCATGAGTAACGGTCCTGCTATCAATTGCAGATATTTAATTAAAGACTCTGCAAGGCCAATTTGAGTGTGAACATGAGCTACAGGATGTTTCACTTTTATCCCAATTGATAAGAAATAATCATTAAATACTTGGGATGAAAACTAAGCAGCATTATCAAGTCTAATAGACTTAATTGGATTATCGGGGAATTATACCAGTAATCAAATTATTTATACCATTAATTTTGCAAACACGAGGTTGCGAGACGAAAATAGGCACACATGAGACCATCTAGAAGATGCATCTATTAAGACCGTAAAACATCTAAACGACCCGCTAGGTGGGTGATTAGGCCTACAAAGGTCCCCTTGTATAAGTTCCAAAAATGCAGGGGACTCAATCCCAACCTTTATTGGTAATGGTTCCATAATTAACTTTCCTTGATAACAAGAAGTTCAAGAAAATTTATTATTTAAAATAATCTTTAAATTCTTTAATGGATGCCCATTTTGAATTTTCTATAATTTGTCTCATCATAATTGAATCAGGGTATCCCAATCGATCATGCCAAAGTACAAAAGTATTTGAATCAGTAATCTTTTGGTTTACAATTGAATGTGCCTCAATTGCACTAATTCTTGTCCAATACATGCCACAAGATAAAGATGAAAATTTCTCAATAACCCTTTTCTAGCCAGCAATATTCTTGGTAATGATGAGATATTCAAGATTATTCTCATCTATTGTCTCAATATGATATTCATTCGGCGGATATCTTTAAAAATCAACAAGTTCCTCTTGAACTTGGAGGAGAACATTGCATTATCAATGATAAGTATTGTTTTTCGTAGACAGCATTACAGTAGCTCTTCCAGAGCCTTCAATTAAATTACTACTACCAGAAATTGTAGTAACAACTGCCTTACACATACTTAAATGGCAAAATATTTCTTCTCTTTGAATATTGTATGTGTCGTATATGAATCAATTAAATAAATATTTTTACAAATAAAATTTGATTCAAGTTTGCTTCGAGAGATATCCATTTTTGCTTCCCATAGTTCGATATACAAAAGAAAATATACGAATAAACATTAGTATTTTCAGGGGGAAAAAAGGAAAAAAAAAAGGTTTGAATATAATGAAGTTTAAGAAAGAAAGAAGGCTTTTCAATCAAATCATGATTTCTATCTTCCTCATCCAATTACAGTAAAAGAAAATGTTTCCGACATTAGAACTCAAGGTTGCATTATTTATACCAATAATCCTAATGCCATTACAATTTCAACATTGTATATAAATTACAAATCATGTTTATTCGTTATTTTGTCATAATGTGCATGCTGTTACATCACATTAACTAGCACACATTACTAGAAAATGGGCCCATGGCAATAGTTATTTCTAAAACGTTTCACATTCTGTTGCCATAGATACTATTCCAATAGATTTTAGGTGAAATCAGCACACTACCGCTATAAAATCGTTGCAGTTGTAACAAAACCATTACCGTAGACCCTTTTTCGCAACGATTTTATAAACAATCCCAATAGAACTATTTATTGAATGGTTTTATTGATAAAAATTCTATCGGAACGGTTCTTTTTTCCCTCCGTATTTTTCCTCTTCAATTTCGCTAAACCCGCCAAAATAACCCATGTTTCTTTTATTTTTAACTAATTTTAATTTAATAATATAAATATTAGATTAAAATATTTTGTCGCCCTTCCCCCCACTAACTTTGTCGATACATCCAAAGCAAAGCCATAAGGCTCAATCCTATACCTCGAATTACAATCCCTTCTCTCAAACTAAAATCCTCTTCACTCTTTCACTCTGAACACAGCGACAAACTTCCCCAAATCAGGTGCTCACTCCAAATCCCTAAAGGCTAAATCCAACAACAGTGAACTGTGCTATGTAAGTTTTTTACGCCTTTTTTAATCTTTTCCTACTATCCTTGATTGTGTCAATTTTTGTTCTTTAATAAATTAGAGCATTTCTCCCATTCGATATCCTAAATTATGGTTTCTTTCAAGAGTTGGGAAGCGACTGATGATTAATAAGTAATAACCTATACATTATTTTTTGTGAAGCTTCCTTTCGCTTCACCATGTTGACTAGGGGTTCATTGAAAAACCAACGCCCAAGAAAACAAAAGGAAGGAAGAGAGTATTTGATTAAAGAGTGATATTACAGATTGGGACAAATATAAAGAAGGAGAGGAATTCCAAATGTCTTTTTAATCATTTCCTACTATCTTTGATTGTGTCAATTTCTTTTCTTCAATTAAACCTAAAAAGATATTTTTAGTTTTTGTCCATCCTTTTCTTTGGTTTGTGTGGGCTTTGAGACTTTTTGTCATTGGCCTTCTGCTAATTCTCTTATTGTTATTGTATTCTGACTTGTTCAATTTTGCGGGATTTGGGTCTTATAATATTTTACAGTTGTCGAGGCTTGATTGATATAGAACTGAGTTTTGGAAAGTCCCTGGGAAATAGCAATATTTTCCATTGAGGCAGTCAGGTTTGTTTGTATTTTTCTTAGCATATGCTCTCATTTTTCCAAAGAAAAACTACAAAAATTGTGATACCCTTACATTCGAACTAGGTGTGGATATGTTAAATGAGTATTAATTTGATATTTTAGATATATAAAGTCCTAGAGGAATAATTATTGGTGAAAATAGTTGTTTCGGAATCAAGATGGAGAGTGAGGTGCATAAGATTCTACAAAATTGACTAAGTTTACAAATGGTCCGTCTTTCAGCATCATTTAGTGAAAATGTGTAAAGAATTTGGAAAACCACAAAAGATAAAAGTTTTAGGCCTTTGAAATATCTTTCCAACAATATATTGTGGAGCACAAACGGAGCTCTGTGCTAAAAGTTATGCATGTTTTACAAAATAGCGTGCAACCACCGCGCCCCGACGGCGACCACGGTCGTGAGGCAGTGTTCCTGCTATTTACTACGGTTGGGATCGCGGTCAGACCTACAGGGGCATGATGGCGGACTTGGGGAGTCATTTTTTAAGCCCTATTTCGTCCTCCACAGCCCCAAAACATAAATATTTGCTCTAGAAAAGAAAGCTCTCAAAAACCTAACTCCTTAAGGGTCCCTTTACCACCAAGGTAAGTTCTAATGGTGATTCTAAGTTAATTAAATGACCCAACATCTTATTAACGTGGGTAAACCCTTCATATCATTAGATATTCTGTTGGGACATCATTGTTGAGAGAAAGAACCCTAGAACTCGAATTCAAGGGCATTAAACTTCAAAGAGGTAATGTCTTCATCCTCTAATTGATTCTAGCATTGGTTTAATGATTATAAATCTTAGTTCATGAGATATGAATTGATGGGTTTGATAGAAAAGCATGAACGATTATAGGTTTAGGGCGTTGATTATTGGTTATGGGTGTTGTTTATCTTATGGGTGATAAAGAATAATGTTGATTATAAGTATTTGAGACTTTAGAACTTATCTAGGAATAAGAGAATGAGTTATCGGGTGTAGAGACACCATTAATAAGGACTATGAAGCTTTATTTTCACCAAGTGTTTGATAAGATACTTAAGTGACCAAAACATGAGAATTATTGCTAATATGAAATCTCTTTGACTTGTATTGATTTAGATTAAAGTTGAAACTGTTGACAAATGTTGTATTATGATCAAGAGCAGGAAGCTAAGGTATGTGAGGCTAACTCTCTACGTTTGAAAATTTTAATGATTCTCTCTACACTACATTTCTTTTACGACTTTACTAATTACCTCAAAAATATAGTTAAGCCTAGTTCCTTGAATAGTTGCAGAACTTCTATTCTCTAGCTTCATAACTCGTTCATGACTTTTATTCTGAACGTTGTGAGCTCAGTACGTACTCAATATGGACTTGGGTTTGATGCCCCAAGTCTTAGTATAGATTACTCATTATGCCATAAAAAATTAAAGTTTCAGTGTTCATAATCAGTTCAAGAATACACATCTCAGTCTAGTCTTAACCAGTATTATAGTATTATATAACTCAGTGTGATCTAGTATTCCAGTATCATGTAACTCAGTGTAGTCCAGTATTCCGGTATCATGTAACTCAGTGTGATTCAGTATTTCTCTATCATGTATTGCAGTATGATTCTCTGTTCCTGATTTTAAATCCTTGAATGTTGAACACTTGTATTTGGGCCTGAGATCGCAGTTTATGCTTTATGCATCTTTGGGCCCGAGGCCGCAGTTTATGCTTTATGCATCTGTGGGCCTGAGGCCGCAATTTATGCTTTATGCATCTTTGGGCCTAAGGTCGCAGTTTATGCTTTATGCATCATTGGACCTGAGGTCGCAGTTTATGATTTATGTATTTTGGACCTGAGGTCGCAGTTATGTCTACGTATACTTGGGCCCGAGGCTGCAGTTTGTGCACATATATATACCTGAGACCGTAATTTAATATTCAGATAAATAGGTTGTTCATCATTCAGAAGAGGGAGTATTCATATCTTTACTTCCTTTGTTCAATTCAGTCATCAGTTATCATTTTAGTTATCAATTACCAGCTATCGTTTCAGTTTCTGTTTCAATAGTTATCATTTCAGTTTCAAAATCATTTCTTAGTTTCAGTTTCAGCAATTATATTTCTTTCTTTCAGTTTCTTTACATACCAGTGCAATTCAAATGTACTGACGTCCCTTTTACCCTGGGACTGCATCTCACGATGCAGGTAATGATTTACAGGTTAATGATTCAAAGCGCTAGGATTCTCGTACCAGCTACTTGGTGATCCCCAGTTCTTCCGGGGCATTATCATTACCTTACAGTCTTCAGTATTTTCAGACAGTCAGTATTTTCAGTGCTTCATTAGAGGCTTCATAGAATAGAGTAACAACTAGAAAGAGTCGCGAGCTTTTCATATTAAGCCATATGGACTACAAATATATTTCAGAATTGTATTAGTATTTTCGCACTTTGATTTATATCATCCAGACTTTCAGCATATCAGCATGTGTTAATTTATCTTCCGCATTCAGTATGTTATGATATCACATGTTGATTCGGCCAGTCAGTTAGTTCGCTCGGTCACATGTAGTTAGGCACCGAGTGCGTATTACGTCTAGGCCCAGGTTCAGGGCGTGACAAAGCTTGGTATCAGAGCACTAGGTTCAAGAGTCTTAGAGAATCTCACTACCACAAAAGTTGCATTTACCGACTAAAATTTAGCGGCAATAGACTAAATACCGCTAATTTTTAGTTTAAGCACAAAAGTTATCGGCAAATTAGTAATAGCCAGTGATGGATCTGCTTTTATTGGCAACTGAAATGAATGGTGAGTAAAAGTTATACCAGGAAGCCACATCTTATTAATTTTTCATCTTCCCCCCAAAATTTTTCACGTTCCCTCTTTACTTTGAAACCCTATTTTAATTTTTAGGGTCACTCTTCTACGTTCGTCCAAAATTCACTTTCTACCTCGCTTCATCTCCCTCATCTCTCTCTCAGCTGGTGAAACACTAGTGCTTGAAAATTACATAGAAGAACAACAGTAATCTTCTTCCCTCCATTAAAATATATTTCATGTTAGTAACAAATTTCTTTATTTATGGAAAATACTTAACTTTTATTTGGTATTAATATTTAAATGAAGATTTTGATGAATTTATATTTTCCTTTCTTGATTTCTCAATTGGATAAAAGATCTACTCAGCATTATTTTTTCAAAAAATCTGATTTGTACATGTGTATTTTTGTGTGTTCTCTTCAAATGCAATTCTCACTTAGGTAAGAAGGTTTTCCCGCACTCCCCAAAAAGAAATTACAAGAGTTTTAGGATAGATTTTACAGGTCCTAACTCCTTCAAAATGTAGAACCCTTTTCTAATATAAGAAAATGGGTGAAACAGAGATTCGCTATTTATTTAGGTATGCTAACTTCAAGATCTCTACTATCGTTTTTCAAAGTCCAGAAACGTGTCGGGCGTAACAGATAACAAACTGATTAGTGAGGAGGCTGCACCTTGAGTCATTTACAAAGAGATTAATTTTTCTTAAAAAAATAAATATGCTATTTCTGCTACTACATACTGAAAAGTAGCTATTTTGTTTTTTTTCCACATCCTAACTTATAGGCCATCACAGAAAATAAAAGCATTAAGATTTAAAAAAAAATACATTTTGTTGGGTAGCTAAATTTTGCAGCTTCTAATCTTAAAAACTTTACATGATACAAGTTGAGTGGAAAGATATCTAGAGTCTGCTTATGGGAGGAGAAAGACCAAGAGTCCAAGAGTATGCTTATTTGTGTATTTCATATGTAATTTATAGAATAAGAAATACCAAATATATGTTTATTTAAAGGATTATTAGGTTCGGCTAAGATCAAGTTATGTCCATTTTCATCAAGCATGTCGAAGCCAAGTGATCCGTGTATTTCAAACTATCTTCTTCACTTGATATGGAACTACATCAAGTAGTTTATATGACGATTACTTTCCATTGCACAACCTAAATATATTCTTTTGTTCTGAAGGTGTTGGGCTGAATGCCATATTTGGGCCTCGTGCCAACTGTTTAGACCATTAGGGGCTTTTACTACTGTTTTTCTCACTGTTTTTGATTTAATATTACACTCAATCATGCTATGTTCTTACTGTTTTTATAACTCAGTTTTATTCACTCCTCCTGATTTCATAAATGATATTTTAAGCTGAATACTTATTTTACTCTCAGCCCGAGGCGCTTGAGTGAGTTCTGACGGAGTGAGGCCGAGGGCCTATGTTGTGAGGATGTTATAGGATCTGGCTGTGCGTCGCAGCGTGTTACACTAATTTGTGATATATGAGAGGCTGGGGGCCTGATTTATTCTACCACGAGGTAGCTTGTGATTGATATGAGGCTGGGAGCCTATTGATTATGCGATGAGATGGCTTGTTATTGTGCTTGGGCCGTAAGGGCCCCTCTCAGAGTCTGTACACCCCCAGTGAGCGCGGGTACCCAGTTTGTGTTGTGATATAGCCTGGGGGGCTGATATTGTTCCATGTTATTGCCCGAGGGGTTGATACGAGTGATTGTGAGATAGCCCGAGGGGCTGGTTCTATTGATATTTTGCCCGAGGGACTGATTTGTGTTTCTATATCTTATACTTGTTTTCATTCACTCGTTTGAACTGCTGAAAGATGTTTCAAAGAAGTTTTACTGAACTAAGGAGTTTTCATGAGCTTTTACTATTTTACTATATTGTGCTGGTTTTACACTACTAACGTTGAATCCCGGAACGAGTCAACATCCGTCCCAATAGCCTTATAGGGACGATTAGCATATCTATTGCAACGGTTTTTGAAGGGTTGCCATAGCTCCAATTTCTAGTAGTGACACTCATGAAACTACATAGTAGTTCTATGTGTTCGTAACATACAGACTCTTATGGTTCTGACTATAATTCTTATTAACACTAACTAATTTGATATCATGTGCAACTATAGTTATTGTAATGCTAATAAAAACTTCAGTAACTAATAAAGAGGCAACATAAAATACCGTATGCTTAATCTATATGTATACTACAATTGCTTATCAAAATGATATAAGTAGTCTATCTGTATGAAGTAAATAGAACAATAAAATAATAAATAAATGACAAGATTGTTTCCAACATCACACGTAATTTATGTGTGTTTGTACTAATACTAATTGATACTAATGACTACTACTCAGGTAAAGAACTGTGATTACATGATATTTTTCACTAGATACTACGAATAAGCAAAAATAAATATCAAGCTACTCAATCATCTTTAACCACGAATCCATCGCCGATCAAGTGGTCCATTTTTCCATCAGGATGCTCAAAGAAGTCTGTCATATACAAGTGGGTAATGTCAAATTCATTGTCATAGACAAGATTAGCTTCAGGGACTTTATTCTTTAGAGAAGCTTGATAAAGCTCAACCAAATATCTTAGTGTACGACAAATATTTGCCTAATGCTCTTTTCCACCACAACGATAGCATTCAGTTTCTGAACCATTTGCCTATAGCTTCTCATATCTTTTCCTTTCCACTTTTGGTGGTTATTTTTCTATGGGGGGTGCTTAACACTAGGAAAACTTCTTCCTTGTCTACGGCTACGACCATGACCACGAATAGGGCCACGACCTTTTTCACGCGTAGCATAATGAGAATACACCTCATCCACTTCAGGAAATAGTGTAGACCCAGTGGGTCGATTATTGTGATTTCTCATGAGCAAGTCATTATTTCGTTCAGCCACAAGTAGAAGAGAAATCAACTCATAATACTTCTTGAAACCTTTCTCTCGATACTTGTAATGACCCGACTGGTCGTTTTGAGCTCTAGCATATTGTTTAGCAGTATGAGACCATGAACAGCTTCATTTAAGGTATTATTACTTGTACGCGTGATCGGAATTTAGTTTCGGAAAGTTCAGAGTTGATTTGGAAAGAGAATTCTCATTTAGGAAGCTTAAAGTTGAAAGAAATTTCATAAGTTTTGGCTGAAGTGCATTTCAGTGATACCGATGTCTGTTTGGGATTCCGAGTCTGATATGCGGAGCCGTTGTCCTCATCTTTTTCCCGACTCAGGTTCTTCTCTCTTTTGTCCGTTTGAGGACGAACAGTTATTTTAGTGGTGGAGAATGTAATGACCCAAAGGGGTCATCACTTGTTTTCTTACCCATTCTGTACTTCAGAGGCCTTGAAAACCTCATCTAGGGTTGCCTCGATTTGCATCCGTAGTTCAGGCGCGTAGCTGGAAAGCTTGAATATGAATTTTGTGAAAAAAATGCTAAATTTTGATATTAAATTGAATAATTTTGACTTCAGTCAATAGTTGGGAAAACGAACCCGGACTATGCCCGCAATCGAATTCTGAGGTCCCAAGTCTGAGAAATAAATTTTTGTGTGAAATTATTTTCTGGAATTAATTAAGGAAATTAAAAATGAAATTTAATTAGGAAACTATGGTATCGGGCCCATATTTTGGTTCCGGCGCCCGATACAAGTCTTTTATATGATTTAAGCACTTTCTATAAAGTTTGGTTGAAAACGGACGCCATTTGACGTGTTTCGGACTTAAAATGGGAATTTGATGTTTACAAAAATTTGGAAGAAATCATGAGTTTTGAGGCTTGATTCGATGTATATGATGCTATTTTGGCGATTTGATCGCACGGATAAGTCCGTAAGATATTTTTGAGGTTGTGTGCATATTTGGTTTGGAGCCCCGAGGGCTCGGGTGAGTTTTGGATAGGTGTCGGATTACATTTTTGAACTTGTAAAAATCTGGTATATTTCCTTCTGTGATCTTCGCATTTGCGAAGATGAGCCTCGCAATTGCGAGCTCGCAAATGCGAACTCTGCATCGCAATTGCGAAGCCTTGGACCTGGGCAAATGATCGCAAATGCGAACGAGGAATTTCTGGGCACTGATCGCAAATGCAACCTCATCCCTCGCAAATGCGAAAGTTGGGTGGTCGCAAATGCGACTTACTCTTCGCAAATGCGAATACTGGCAAAATAATAAGGGTTCGCAAATGCGAACCCAGCTTCGCAATTACCACATTAGGTCGGGGTTCGTAATTGCGAACCCCAGTTCGCAATTGCGATAAATAAGACCCAGCAAATTTCATACTTAGTCGAATTTCCACTATTTTTCACCATTATTTCAAGACCCAAACCCCATAAGCGATTCTTCAAGGACAAAACTTCTTCCAAATAATTTGTAAGTCGGGTTTTACTCAATTCTTTCAATTATTTACATTATTTAACATGTTTTCTACTTAAAATCAATGAATCTCATGGGTGAAATTGGGGGTTTGGGGTAGAACCTAGGTTTTTCTAAAATTAGGGATTTGGACCTCAATTTGAGGTCTGATTTCAAAACAAATCATATATTTGGATTCTTGGGGGAATGGGTAACCGGATTTTAGTTCAAACCTCAGGTTTTGACCACGTTGTCCTGAGGGGCGTTTTGGTCATTTCACCTAAATTTGTGTCTTAGCTTTAAATTAAATAGTGGAATCAGTTGCTTGAGATGTTATTTACGAGATGTAATTGAAATGAATAGATTTGGGCCATTTAGAGTCAGATACTCGTGGCAAAAGTGTGGTTACAAGTTGAATTTGGAGCCGGTTTGAGGTAAGTGGCTTGTCTAACCTTGTGTGGGGGACGTTTCCCCTTAGGACATGATATTTGGTAATTAAATGACTTATACGTGAGGTGACGAGCGCATACTTGAGCTAATTGTTGAAAAATCCGGTTTTACTTTAAATATTTAGACTGAGTTTCCTTCTTATCTGCTTTTATTTGCAATTATAGACTGTGTTAGCTAGAAAAGCTTGCTTAGTTGTTCTAGTTTGTCTATTTACTCAAGTTGCCGTGTTTGCACTACGTGAAGCAGGTTAGACTAGAACTACCTGTTGCCTTGTAGTTTTGAGCTTCATTTCTGAATATCCTCGTATTGTGATTGCGTATGTGGGATTCCGGTAGCCCCCCCTCCCCTTGTTTGTTTACTTTGGGACTACGGGTTAGATTCCCGGTAGATCCCCCTGCACATTTACTTTGGGACTACGGGTTAGATTCCCGGTAGATCCCCCTGCACATTTACTTTGGGACTACGGGTTAGATTCCCGGTAGATCCCCATGCACATTTACTTTAGGATTGCGGGTTAGATTCCTGATAGATACCCCTGCACATTGATGGTTGGACTACAGGACGGTATTCCGGGAGATCCTTCGGATATACTCATATGATAGACTGTGGGACGGTATCCCGGGAGCTCCTTGGACAGTTGGTGAAATGGACTACAGGACGGTATCCTGAGAGATCTTCGTTGTTGGTATCAATACGGAGCTGTTTTATTCTGTGTTATCTTAATCCCTAAGTGTTGATTGTTGTCTTGTATAGCCTGTCTTACTTCATAGTTGTACCCATTATTTTTGTTTATCTCATACTGTTACAAGATTTATTATTATTATTGTTCTCAGTAGGGCCCTGACCTTCCTCGTCACTATCTAACCGAGGTTAGGCTTGGCACTTACTGAGTACCGTTGTGGTGTACTCATGCCTCTTCTGCGCATGTTTTTCATGTGCAGATCCAGGTACTTCATCTCAGGCACACTATCCTTGAGGCAGGGAGAGCTACGGAGACTTCGAGGTACATTTGCAGACCGAAGAATCTCCTTCTTTATGCTATCTATAGTATTTAGCCTTCTTTCGTACTTTTGCTTTAGACATTCTGGAGTTAGAGCCGTGTATTACTTTTCATTAGCTTGTGTTCCCGTGAGTTTCCGAGTTTTGGGGTGAAATTGTAAACTTCTGCATTATTGAGTGATATATGTCGAGTGGTATTTTTATATAGTTCTCTTCTAGTTGTTCAGATTTAAATAAATTATTCAGCAAGTTATGTTGTTTTCCACATTGTTAGGCTTACCTAGTTATAGGGACTAGGTGCCATCACGACATGTTCACGGAGGGCGAACTGGGATCGTGAAAAGTTGGTATCAGACCTCTAGGTTCATAGGAGTCACAGGACATAGGCCAGTTTATTAGAGTCTCGCTGATCAGTACAGAGACGTTTGTACTTATCTACGAGAGGCTATGTAACCGTTATGAAAATTTCACTTCATTTGATTCCCTGTCGTGCGAGATTTTTGACATCACAATCCTAAACTTCAGCCTTCTATTCTCTCAAATATAGTGAGGACACGTGCTACTCGAGGAAGATGACCTTCGGAAGGGTTTAAAGTTAGAAGCAATTGTGGGTTCAAGTGCCACAAAAATAGATTTTATTTAAGATAGCGGCTGAGCAGCAAAGGATGAGGAAAGACATGTGGTAAGTGTCAGGCGGTGGCTAAAATTTCTAGGAGGCCGAGTATAAGAGGCCAAGGGCCGAGTAGTCGATTAAGGGGATGAGTTCTGCCAAAGTGGAAGAGTGGTGGAGTTGCATATGGGCTTTGCAGTGGGATGACCACGTACCTTAAGGAGAGTTTGGAGTGATTTGATAATATTAGTGATTGGTGATTGGGGTCTATGCATTTAATTAGAAGTATGAGCTATTATGCTGCAAGAGATTTGATATAACGGGAAGGAGCTTCTTGAATGAAGAAGGATACAACATAACTTTGAATTGGAAGAATATTGCCGCACATTTAATTGATGTCCACGGGGGGTGAATGGACTTGTGCAACTGGAGAGTGAGCTCAGAATCAGGATGGGTTATTGATGTTGTGGTGATTGTACCCCGTGCAGCAGCGTTTGAAGATGTCGGGGAGTGATTTCTACAGGTGGGTTATTCCTGCGAGTAGGTTAGCGGTCACTTGGTTGGCGAGGGTTCTGCAAAAAATTCTATTGGTTATACAGCAAAAGGATCGGTCGAGCGAATGTTGTTAATGATTCAGAGTATAAAAAGGGGGTTTCTACAGTAAAATATCGAGAATTTTGGTGGTTGGTTGCGCAAGGTTATGTCAATAAGAGATTAAGAATCCGGCTGAACTCCAGAGTTGTGTAATAGTGGCTTCAAGCTAAGTGGGAAAGTCCCACCGCCTATGATTGGGTTGCATGTTTAACCACTTGCGAGGTTTTCAGGTTGTTAGCATATTTTTGGGTTATTCGGCTACGGAAAAAGAACATAAGTAGTAATTTGAGCAAAGGAATTGTTAAAGGGTGCTATGGTTGTCCTTAATGGCTCATGTTCAGACTTGGGGAAGGATTCAAGACTTATGCCTTATATGGATGCGGGTTTCGAGGGGAGTGATTTTGCCGGGTGCTTTGTTGAGAGGCTATTCATGTGTTATAAGATTTATGGAGCTGATTATATTCGGGACCAAGTCAGAGCGGTTGGCTCTCAGCAACGGTCCTAATGGATTCAAAAAGAGGTAAAGCGTGGTGCCTCATGATTTCGAGCCTATAAGTACAGTTAAGAATCAAGCTTTTGCAGCATGCTTATGAGTGGAGACCCAGAATGCCCTATGATATTTTGACTTGCGGTGTAGCACTTGAGAGAAAGATGAGAAAGGACTTCGGATTCGTAGAAGGATTAGCAAAATGGGCATATCAGTTGAGGGTGCGAATATGCGCACAAGGAAGGTATGAGATGGTTCATGGGATTTGAGACGACATGGTCTCGCGGTTCCAGGTCACTCGAGGTAAGTGCGGATGGAGTGTGTTATGTGTTGAAAGGAGTTATTGTTCTTACTAAGGCAATCAGGGTAAATCGAAAGAAGATATATTGGTTAACCATAGTTGAGTTGGTGTATTGGTGGTAGAGGTCAGTTCCTTCAGCGTGATCGAGTTATACATGTGATTTGTGGCGGCACGTGTGAGGCTAGTCGGTCGCCGTAATTAATGTTGTTCAGAAGCATTCTTCTGTTATGGCCTGTTATGTGTAGGCGGATCCCGGAAGGGCTATGGTGGCTTAGACCACTACTTAGATGTTTGCCCAAACTACGGTTATGAGAATTTACCTGTGTGTTGCTATGGTTCTCCTGAAGTTAGTCCAGTGAAAAGCTTTTATTGGCACGTTGGGTGCAGTGAGTGGTATGGAATTTGAAGTGAGGATCAAGTTTGCAGTTCGGTGCTGACAAGGATGTCACGAGCTCGGATGAGCAGGAAAGGAGTATCGATGTTTAAAGTGAGTTGGTATTGTCGTCAGTATCACCTGAGATCGGTGTTTAAGGATTCTTGATCGCTTTACAGCGTTAGTGCGGCCGATGGTTTGGATGTGCGGACCCGTTATTCATTTCGGAAGGTTGTGGGAGCGTGTCCCACAGGAAGATTTGTATAAGTGTGACATGTAGTCACTTGATTGATTAAAGATTTAAACCATGTATGAGGATTGTGGTAATATCATTAATTTGGGAATTTATGCCTGGAGGGCACTCTGTTTATTGGGTTATGGACTGTGGAGTTTTGCTCCGGTTATGAGGGTTGTTCTTATGTGTTATGAGAAAAGGGGAGTTATTATGGACTTTTGAAAGGTTATTAGCCTACTTGGTACAATTAGAAATCGGCTTGAGGTCAGTGGGTTGATTTAAATGTGAACAAGGGCTTATATCAGGCCAGATGTGTTCATCTCAGCAATACGCCCCTTATGAAAGGGAGTCGGGTATTATTTCGTTGTCAGCTATTTCATGTAATGATGTATTATGTCGTGCGAGTTGTGAGGCAGCTTGGTGAATTTCTTATGTGTTGATGTTCCGCATAGAGATGATGTTATATGAGCAGGATGGCTCTTGAGATTCAAATCATATATCACACTTCAGTTGCGCTCGAGTTTGTGGATTTTAGCGTTATATGTCTCCCCAAGGAATGATATTATACACTTAGCGTGTTTATGACTGCTATTCGGTATTTTGTTGTAATGAGAAATTTAGCTCGACATACATCTCCTTATGTGAGTTCCATGTGTGGATCGGGTGGCACGCCACCATGGGTATGTTATTTGGATCGGGTGTCACACCGCCATGGTTACGTTGTATGGATCGGGTTGCACGCCGCAATGGTGTGATGTTCAGTACAGTTCCCCATATCTGTTTATTGTGTTCTGTTCCCTATTTTCTGAAGGAAGCTCATATTAGTTGTGTGCCTGCATCGCATGTATGATTCGCGAGCAGGGTAATTGAAATTTCTTTTCAGAGTTCACTTTCCTTTTTGTATCGCATTCTAATCGGTAGCCTATCGGCACATTGTGGCATCATATGACATTTTTGGTCATATTATGGTGGCTTATTGCCTGAGCAGTTCGTACTGGATGAGACAGGATTGTTGGATTTAGGATCAGTGCAATCTGATTACGTGAAATATATTAAGGAGCAAAGATCATTATTTGGTTCAAAATGAGGTAATATTTCTTGTCAGGAGTATAGACTCAGTGGTTGGTTGACTCGGCAGTCGATTATGAATTTCTGCACATCTCTTCCGTTGTGACGGCATTGTAAGAGTTAGAGTAAGACCTGTGTATGTCATAGGGTGGGAGCATCAAATTCGTGGAATTTTGACTAAGTCCATAAGAAAATGTTATTGTGGTCCGGTGAGTAAAGTGATGCTAGGTGTGAATTCAGCAAAGTTATGCAGCCATGTTTGGGTACAGCGTGTAGTGATTGATACGGTGATCTTAAGTTGGAAACAGGTCGGGCATAGAATTTCGGATGTTGGAATTGGGCTCTAAGTCTTATTTACATGAATAAAAGGGAATATCTTCAGACAGTGATTTCAGACCACTTCAGTGTAGTTCTCAACACGTTCGGGGATGAACGTATGTTTAAGTGGGAGAGAATGTAACAACCCGACCGGTCATTTTGAGCTCTAGCGCATTGTTCAGCAGTCTGAGACCATGAATAGCTTCATTTCAGGTATTATGACTTGTACGTGTGGTCGAAACTAAGTTTCGGGAAGTTCAGAGTTGATTTGGGAAGAGAATTCTCATTTCGGAAGCTTAAAGTTGAAAGAAATTTCATAAGTTTTGGCTGAAGTGCATTTCAGTGATACCGATGTCTATTTGGGATTCCGAGTCCGATATGCGGAGCCGTTGTCCTCATCTTTTTCCCGACTCGGGTACTTCTTTCTTTTGTCCGTTTGAGGACGAATGGTTGTTTTAGTGGTGGAGGATGTGACGACCCAAAGGGGTCATCACTTATTTTCTTACCCATTATGTACTTCCGAGGCCTTGAAAACCTCATCTAGGGTTGCCTCGATTTGCATGCGCAGTCCGGGCGCGTAGCCGGAAAACTTGAATATGAATTCTGTGAGAAAAATACTAAATTTTGATATTAAATTGAATAAATTTGACTTCGGTCAACAATTTGGGAAAACTCCCGGACCCGTGATGTGACGGTCCTGGAGGGTCCGTAGAAAAATATTGGACTTGGGCGTATGCCCGAAATCGAATTCCGAGGTCCCAAGTCCGAGAAATGAATTTTTGTGTGAAATTATTTTCTAGAATTAATTAAGGAAATTGAGAATGAAATTTGATTAGGATACTATGGTATCGGGCTCGTATTTTGGTTCCGGCGCCTGGTACAAGTCTTATATATGATTTAAGCACTTTCTGTAAAGTTTGGTTGAAAATGGACGTCGTTTGACGTGTTTCGGACTTAAAATGGGAATTTGTTGTTTTATGAAAATTTGGAAGAAATCATGAGTTTTGAGGCTTGATTCAATGTATATGATATTATTTTAGCGATTTGATCGCACGAATAAGTCTGTAGGATATTTTTGAGGTTGTGTGCATATTTGGTTTGGAGCCCCGAGGGCTCGGGTGATTTTTGGATAGGTGTCAAATTGCATTTTTGAACTTGTAAAAATTTGGTATATTTCCTTCTGTGATCACCACATTTGCGAAGATTAGCCTCGCAATTGCGAGCTCCCAAATGCGAGCTCTGCATCGTAATTGCGAAGCCTTGGACCTGGGCAAATGATCGCAAATGCGAACGAGGGATTTCTGGGCACTGATCGCAAATGCGACCTCAGCCCTCGCAAATGCGACTTACCCTTCGCAAATGCGAATACTGGCAAAATAATAAGGGTTCGCAAATGCGAACCCAGCTTCGCAAATGCGAACCCAGCTTTGCAATTACCATATTTGGTAATTGCGAACCCCAGTTCGCAATTGCGATAACTGAGACCCAGCAATTTCATACTTAGTCGAATTTCCACCATTTTTCACCATTCTTTTAAGACCCAAACCCCATAGGTGATTTTTCAAGGACAAAACTTCTTCCAAATCATTTGTAAGTCGGTTTTACCTAATTCTTTCAATCATTTACATCATTTAACATGTTTTCTACTTAAAATTAATGGATCTCATGGGTGAAATTGGGGGTTTGGGGTATAACCTAGATTTTTCTAAAATTGGGGATTTGGACCTCAATTTGAGGTCCGATTTCAAAATAAATTATATATTTGGGTTTGTGGGGGAATGGTTAACCGAGTTTTGGCTCGAACCCCGATTTTTGACCACGTTGGCCTAAGGGGTGTTTTGGTTATTTAACCTAAATTTGCGTCTTAGTTTTAAATTAAATAGTGGAATCAGTTGCTTGAGATGTAATTAAAATGAATAGATTTGGGCCATTTGGAGTTGGATACTCGTGACAAAAGTGTGGTTTCAAGTTGAATTTGGAGCCGGTTTAAGGTAAGTGGCTTGTCTAACCTTGTGTGGGGGACCTTTCCCCTTAGGATATGATATTTGGTAATTGAATGCCTTGTACATGAGGTGATGTGACGACCCGGCCCGTCGTCATGAGAGTTACCACCCCGTTTCCCCCTTATTGTGTTGTTTCATGTTCTATATCAGTATTAGAGTCTATCGGGTAAATTTGGACAGATTCTGGTTGAAAATAAGGCATATAGCCTCTTAGAAGGAAGTTTGTTTCAGAAAAGTCAACCTGAAGTTGACTATGTGGTTGGAGGGCTCGGATGTGAATTCCAGTGGTTCGGTTAGCTTCGGGAGGTGATTAATGACTTAGGGGAGCGATCGGAATTGAATTTGTAGGTCCGGTGTAGAAATAGGCTTGAATTGGCGATGTTGGAATTTTGGCGGAATCCGGTTGATAGGTGAGATTTTGATCCGGGAGTCGGAATGGAATTCCGACAGTTGCAGTAGCTTCATTAGGTGATTTTGGATATGTCAGCAAATTTTCAGGTCATTCGGACGTCGTTTGGTCGGGTTTTTGATTGGATGTGAGATTCGGAAGTTTTAAGGAAAATTAGGCTTGAATCCGTGGTAATTTGGTGATTTTTGTGTTAAAGTACGTGTTTTTAGGATTGGAACAAGTTCGTATCGTGTTTTAGAGTGGGTTTGTATTTTTGGTTGAGGTCCCGGGGGCCTCGGGATGGTTTCGGATGGTTAAACGGAAGGAAATTGGTAAAATTGCAGGTCTGTTCTTAAAGCTTCTGGTATTTCCGCATCTGCGGAAATAGGACCGCAGGAGCGGTTCCGCAGATGCGGCTCTTTGATCGCAAAAGCGGCCCTAGGTGGCCTGGGGTGTTTCCGCAGAAGCGGAGCTTGTTTCGCAGAAACGGTCTCCGCAGAAGCGGATTTATGACCGCAGAAGCGGTCCTGAGGAAATTGAGTGAGACTGCAGAAGCGGTATATTGACCGCAAAAGCGGTTACCGCAGAAGCGGTGTAGGACCGTAGAAGCGGTCAAGCAGGATTTTAAGTTAAACCACAGAAGCGGTTATTTGGACGTGGAAGCGGCNTGTCATTATGGTGTTAAAACATGGAATTAGTCACTGAAATTGGAGGAATTAAAGGGTAAAAATGGTGGTTAGGGCTTAAGGCCTAAGAGAGTTTCAATTGATGATTTGAGGGGTCAAATGGACTCCGATTCTTGTGTATTTGATATGTACAGACTCGTGGTGAGACGAGAGTTCCGAAAATGTAAATTTTATAATTTTTCGAGAAGCGGGCCCGGGGCTCGGGTTTTGGCAACTTCGTGTTTTTGGGTGTTTTTTGAGTTATTTCGATTGGGTTATGTTCCATTAGCCTATTTTGATGTATTCCTATTGGTTTTGATCAGATTTGGCACCCGTGGAGGTCGATTCTCGAGGTAAAGGCATTGCGAACTAGTTTTTGAGCCGGTTCGAGGTGAGTAATAGATGTAGATGATGACCTGAGGGTTTGAAAACCCCGGTATATCACACTGTGACGCTATATTGAGGTGAGACACGTACTCTACAGCGAGTGCGGGGTCGAATGTGATCAGGGACTATGGATTAGCCGCCCGAGTGATGTTGTATCGTGTTGTTAGCTATAAATTAGCTGGCTAACCTCCTACTTGGATGGTTATGGATATATTTGGGCTGCGTGCCAGTTATTTGGATCCCGTGAGGATCGTTAAACACTATCTAAATATGAATTGCAAATCCTGAGATTTTTAAACACCTAAGTAAAATTCTGATAATTGAAACTAAAAATGGTAAGTATGATTGTGCATTCATGATTTTGCATGGATCGGGCTGCACGCCGCAGCGGGTGTGATATTATATTGCGCTTGGGCTGTAGGAGCCCCTTCCGAGTCTGAACCCCCACAGTGAACGCCGGGTACCCATGGATCGGGCTACGCGCCGTAGCGATCATGTGCATTGCATTCATGCATTGATATATTTATATATTTTGGCTGTTTCTGTTAGCTGATGTTACACTGTTAAACGTATAGGAGTATTGTTCTTAGCTTTACTTTGTGCTATATTTTGGGATTTCTTACTGTCAGACATCATATATGTCTATTACCACTGAGTTGGAAGTACTCACTTTACTCCCTGCACCTTGTGTGCAGATTCAGGTACTCCAGGAGCTATCTGAGCTTATTTGCTGTTCTTCAGGGCTTTACACTGAGTTGCCGAGGTAGCTGCCTGACGTCCGCAGGACCCGACTTCTCTCCTATTTCTTGTTATTCGACTTTTTTGCGTACTTCAGACTATGTTATTTTACAGTATATTTATGCTATTCTGGTAGAGGCTCTTGACTCGTGACCCCCAGATCTGTGGGAGGATGTTTGTATTGATTTATTGGGTTGTTTCTATATATCTTCTAAACTTCAGATATTTCTTCATTATTAATGATTTTTGAACAAAGACTATGAGCTGGCAGCTCGGAATGTGCGTGTGATTGGTCGGGCTTGCCTAGCAATGTGCTGGGCGCCATCACGACCGGGTTTGGGGTCGTGACAAGTTGGTATCAGAGCCTAGGTTACTAGGCCTCATTAGTCTTGAGCCGTGTAGTAGAGTCTCGCGGATCGGTACGGAGACGTCTGTATTTATCCTCGAGAGGCTGCAAAACTTTTAGGAAACACTTCATATTCTTAAACTCTTGTCGTGCGGCTTTGTTATTTCGAGAACTAAACTTCTATATTCTATTCTCTCGCAGATGGCGAGAACTCGTGCTACCGGACGTGGCGGACGACCACCATTGCCACCTGCTAGAGGCCGTGGACGCGGCCGTGGTCGTGGTCGTGGTAGGGCAGCAGGGGCAGTACCAGTTGACCCACCAGTTGCCCCTATCCAGGATCAGCCTCCAGCTGTTGATGTCCAGCAGCACCCGCTCAGGCACCGGCAGTGCCTATTGTTATTCCTGGCCTTCAGGAGGCATTGGCCCAGATATTATCTGTCTGCACTGGTTTGGATGGTGTCTGGCGCCATCACGACCCTTAATAGATTTTGGGTTATAACAACATGGTATCAGAGAACTAGGTTCTCTTAGGTCTCACGAGTCATGAGCAAGTCTAGTAGAGTCTCGCGGATTGGTACAAAGGCGTCTATACTTATCTTCAGGAGCTACAGTGCTATTAGGAGTCCTAGGCTTATACCTTTATTTCCTTCCTATTCAATCTTACGCGACGTGGAGCGCTTATTATAAATCAAAAATTGAGAAATTTTAAAGGTACTACATAGGTGATACGGGATGTTTCTCCCGGCGTAATTGATTTGACTATTGTCGTCACTTTGTGGAAGGATATTCTATCGTTCCAGCTCGGTAGATGTACTTCTGAGAGCTCTGAGGCTAGGCACAAATTTTCATGATGCTTATGAATGATTTTCATATAGTATTGATGTGATGGTAGGATGCTTGCCTACGTGTCGGGGCAGTGAATGACTTGAAGGGAGGTTTACTCAGTGCATGCTTAAGAGATTCGGTATTTTATTCTCGGCGGGTGAAAGGAAATTGGGCTAAGGATGTTCGGATTTGGGTTGATGGAGTAACGAGGCTTGGTATTTGCGAGCGTGGTGGAATTTTCATCTTTAATGATGTGTTGTTGTCCTTGTTGAATGTACTAAGTTCGCCTGTGTTAAAACCTTCTACAATTCGCTTTTGGGGCAGGATATTGTAAGATAGGATTGGAGAAGTGGTTATCAGAGATTGCGGGGTGCGGTGGTTCAGGATTGAATCGATGTTTATGAATATCGATGGCTCGAGAAGAGATGATCTCCGGAGAGGTTTAAAGTTAGTAGCGGTCTATTGGCTCAAAAGCTACTGAGTTAGATTTTTTATCTAAGGAATCAGTTGAGTACAAAGAGTGATGAAGGACAGGTGGAAAGTGTCGTGCGGTGGTTGAAGTTCTAGAAGGCCAAATGTAAGAAGCAAAAGTCGAATAGTTGCTTAAAGAAGAGGGTTTGGCCAAAGTAGGAGAGTGGCAGTGCAGTGCGTGGATGCAGTGGTAGGATAGCTACACCCTTGAGGAAAGTTTGGAGTGATTTAGGAAATTTTAGTGGACGGTGATTGGGTCTACGAGCTTAATTTGAAATATTGGCTAGCATAACCGCGGGAGATCTGATATGACCGAAATGAGCTACTTGATATGAAGAAGGATACAATATAACTATGAATTGGAAGATATGGTCGCACATTTAGTTAATATCCTCGATGAGTGAATGGGCTAGTACAGTTGGTGGATGAACACGGGCTTAGGATGGGTTATTAATGTCACAGTAATAGTACCTCGTGCAGCGACGTTGGAAGATATTGACGCGTAGTCTCCACATTTGGGGATGTCTCCTATGAGCAGATTAGCGGTCGCGTGGATGGCAAAGCTTCGGCGAAGGATTTTATTAACTATCCGGTAAGAGGTCTAATATGGGAATATTGATAGAGATTCAAAGTATTCATGAAATTCCAAAGAAAGGATTTCGAGGAATCTGGCGGTTAGATTGCGCAAGGTCGTGTCGATAAGAGATAAAGGATCTTGGTGGGTTCCAAGGTTGTGTAATGGTGGCTTCAAACTAAGTGGGAGAGTCCCACTGCCTACGATGGGGTTATATGATTATTTTCTTGTGAGGTTTCAGGTTATCGGCGTATTGGTAAGTTGTTTCGGCTAAGGAAAGAGAACATCATTAGTAATTTGATGCAAAGGAATTGAAGAATGTGTTCTATAATTGGCATCATCGATTCATGTTCAAGCTTTGGGAAGACTCAGGAATTATGCTTCGTGCAGAAGTGAGTTGCAAGGAAGGTGATTCGTCCGGGTGCTTCTTTAAAATGGTGGTCATAGGCTAGCGGAGCCTTGCGGTTGATTATATTCGAGATCGTGCCGGAGTGGGTGACTCTCAATAACGGTCCTAGTGAATTCAGAGGTTGAAAATGCGGTGCCTAAGGGTTCAAACCTGCGGTATGTTTAAGAATTAAGCTTGTGAAGTAGCTTATGATAAGAGGCTCAGAATAGTTCTAAGATGTTTTGTCTTGCAGTGTAGCATTTGGGAGGAAAGGAAGAAAAGGACTTCAGATTCGTAGAGGAATTATCAGAATGGATGTGCCAGTCAAGATGCGAATATGCACACAAGGAAGGTATGAAGTGGTTCGTGGGATTTAAGACAGCATGGTCTCGTGTTACAAGACCACTCGAGTTGAGTGCATTTTGTGTTGAATGAAGTTATTATTATTCTAAGGCAATTAAGGACAAATTGGAAGGGGTTGGATTGGTTAGCCATGGTTGAGTTGGCATACTATGGCCGTGATTAGTTCCTTCAATGTGATTAAGTTATGCAAGTGATTTGTGATGGTACATTTGAGGCTTGTCACCCATCGTAATTGAATTTATTTAGAAGTATTCTAGTATTATGGCCTGCTATGTGTAGGCGGATCCTCGGAAAGGGCTATGGCGGTTTAGGCCACTACTTGAAGAATTGCACCTTCTACAGTTGTGAGAATTCACTCGTGTGTTGCTATGGTACTCTTGGAATGAGTTAAGTAGAAAGTTTCCATGTGAAGAAGTGTTTACCATGTTATTAGTTCAAGAGTTGTGATAAAATTCTCGTACTATCGCATGTCGGCATGTTAGATGCAATGAGTTGTATGGAATTTTAAGTAGAGGAACAAGGTTGTGGTTTGGTGTTGACGAGGATGTCACGAGCTCGGATGAGCATGAAACGGAATGTTTAGAGTAAGCTGGCATTGTCTTCAGCGTCACCTGAGATCGGTGATTTGTGAAAGAGGCTTTGCATCCTGGTTATGAATTCTTGATCGTTTTTCAGCGTTAGTGCAGCCGGTGGCATAGATATGCAGATTTTTTATCTGTTACGAAAGGTCGTGGAAGCGTGTTCCACAGGAAGATTTTATAAGTGTGGCATGTAGTCACTTGATTAATTGAAGAATGAAACCAAGTATGAAGCTTGTGGTGATATTGTTAATTTGAGATTTATGCCTAGAGGGAACTCGGTTTATTGGGTTGTGGACTATGGAGGATTATTTTGGTTATGATGGTTGTTCTTGTGTGTTATGGGGAAAAAGGGTTATTATGGACCCAAAAATATTATTGTCCTAGTTCGGTACGATCAGAATCGGCTTGAGGTATGTGGATGGATTTAAATATGAATATGGGCTCTATATCAGGCCGAATGTGTTCATTTCAGCATAGCTCTCCTTATGGAGGAGTATTCGGATGTTGGATGTTATTTCGCCGTCGGCTATTTCATGTAATGCTATATTGTGTCGTGTGAATTACGAAATGGCTTGGTAGATTTCTTATGTGTTAAGGTTCCGTGTCGCGATGATGTTATGTGAGCATGATGGCTTTTTAGTTTCAGAACATATATCGCACCTCAGTTGTGCTTGAGTTTGTTAGCTTATGGCGCTATATGTCCCCTCAGGGATGGTATTATGCACTAGGGTGCTCGTGACAGATATTCGGTATTGTGTTGTAATGAGCAATTTAGCTCGATGTGTATCTCCTTATGTGAATTTTATGTGTGGATCGGGTGACACGCCGCCATGAGTATGTTGTTTGGATCGGGTTGCACGCCACAAAAATGTGATGATAATTACAGTCCCTTATATTCTACTCTGTGTGTTTCTTTCCATTTTTGGAGGTGAGTTCATATTTAGCTGTGTGAGTGGAGTAGTCCCTTCTAGATCTCGTCTTTCTTATGTATTGCATTCGAGTAGCCTATTGGCATATTGTGACATCATATGAGACTTTCGGTCATGTCTGGGGTGGCTTGTTGCCTGAGCTGTTCGTACTAGGTGAGACAAGGTTATTGGACCTAGGATCAGTGCAATCGGATTGTATGAAGTATATTAAAGAGCAAAGATCATTATTTAGGTTCAGAATGAGGTAATGTTCTTGTCAGGAGTGTAGCCTCAATGATTTGTTGACATGGCAGTCTCCGTCGTAGCAGTATTGTAAGAGTTGTAACAAGACTTAAATGTATCATGAGGTGCATTGTGAGCATCAGATTTTGGAAAAGTCGGCTATTATGGTCAGAGAATGTCATTATGATCCTGTGAATGACGTGGTGCATAGTGTGAATCCAACAAAGGTATGTAATCTGTATTGGTGCATCATGTGGTGTTTTATACGATGTTCTTATATTGGAAGCAGGCCTGGCAGAGAATTCCGGATGTTGATACTGGCTCCAAGGCTCATTTGTTTGCATAAGAGAGAAAATCTTCAGATTTGCTCGAGCTAATGTGCTCAACTGAGTTGTGGTAGCACGGGTAGGTGCACAAGGTGTTTAGCTGTGATTTCAGACAACTCCAGCGCACTTCTTAGCACGTTCGAGGACGAACGTATGTTCAAGTGGGAGAGAATGCAACAACCCGACTGGTCCATTTTAGCTCTAGCACGTCATTCAGCAGTTTGAGGCCATGAGCATCTTCATTTAAGGTATTATGACTTGTGCGCAGGGTCGGAATTGAATTTCAGGAAGTTTGGAGTTGATTTGGAAAGAGAATTCTCATTTTGGAAGCTTTAAGTTGAAAGGATTGACTAAGATTGGATTTTTGAGTAAACGACCTCGGAACCAGGATTCAAAGGTTCCAGCAAGTTCGTATGAAGATTTCAGACTTGGGCGTATGTTCGGATCGGGTTTTGGAAGACCCGGGAAGATTTTGGCACCTATTGTGGAAGTTAGCATTTTTGGAAGAATTTCATAAGTTTGGGTTGAAGTGCATTTCAATGTTATCGTTGTCTGTTTGGGATTCTGAGTCCTGGAATAGCTTTGTATGGTGATTCTGGTGTTGGGAGCACGATCGAAAGTGAATTCAGAGGTTCGTGGGTCATTTTGGAGTCATTTGCCTAAAGGTTTTTGAGAAGTTTGACCGGAAGTGGACTTTTTGATATTAAGGTCGGATTCCGATTACGATTTCAAAAGTTGGAGTAGGTCCGTAATGTCGAATATGACTTGTGTGCAAAATTTGAGGTGAATCGGATGTGATTTGATAGGTTTCGGCATCAAATGTTGAAGTTTGAATTTCTCAAGTTCATCAAGTTTGATTTGGGGTGTGATTCGTGATTTTAGCGTTGTTTGACGTGATTTGAGGCCTCGACCAAGTCCGTAATGTATGTTGGGACTGATTGGTATGATTGAATGGGGTCCCAAGGGCCTCAGGTGGAATCCGGATGGTTGACGGATCGATTAGGACTTAAAGGATGACTGAAGGGGGTCTGGTTGCTGGTGTAACCGCTCCTGCGGAGGCTTCACCGTAGAAGCGGCTCGCAGAAGGAACCGCAAAAGCGGCTAGAAGTGAAGGGGTTAGAGGCCACAGGTGCGAAGGGTTTTCCGCACCTGCGAGGTCGCAGATGCAGTCTCGGCAGCACAGAAGCGGTTAGGGGCAGCTAGAGGAGGACCGCATAAGGGGTCTTGGAATAACACCTGCGGAACCGTAGAAGCGATCAAGTGGCCGCAAGTGCGGGAGGTCGTGTTGGGTAGTGTGTTCTTTAAAGAACGAGTTTGGTCTCACATTCACACATTTTTCACTTTGGTTGGGAGATTTTGGAGCCATTAAAGAGAGGGATTTTATCATCAATCATGAGGTAAGTTAATCCCACCTCTTGTAAGTTAAATACATAGCTTTATTGCGGATTAAAGTATAGAAATTGGTAGAAACTTGGGATTTTGGTGGAAAGACCTAGAACTTTTATTTTCGGATTTTGACCACTATTTTGGGTATGAAATTAAGAGTAAATTATATATTTGATTTCGTGGGATTATTGGTAAAGTTAATCTTTAAAAAATTTCAGAATTCGGGCACGTGGGCCCGAGGGTGATTTTTCGATCGGGGTTAGGAATTGTTATAAATTGGATTATTATGAGTAATTGATCATATATTAATGAATTTGCATAGTTTTTGGCTAGTTTTGGTGCGTTGTGCATCAATTTCAGTCCTCGGAAGTGCGTGGAATTCCGGTTATGGAATTTCGGAGCGAGGTGAGTCTCCTTTCTATCCTTGTAAGAGGGAATTGTCCCCATAGGTGAATTAATTGAATATGTTTTGTTAATTGTGAGGGCTACCTACGCACGAGGTGACGAGAGTCCATGCGTAGCTACTATATGCTTAAGTCCGGGTAGTCTAGGACCCAATAGCCTATTTTACTTGCAATAATTGAAACATTGTTGTCAACTTAAAAATGCTTAAAACATATTGAACGTGTATAATGATTTTCTAAAATACTGGACATCGTTTCTTGGTTTTTAAAAGAGAATTTTTTTTGCCTTGAATAATTGCTCCATGATGGACTCTTGATTGACTGTCTGTTGTGTTTATTTATATTTGATCGCGTCGCATATATGATTCGTAAGCGGGGTAATAGATGCATCTATGGTTCACGCCATTCGACCCTCTGGCAGTGTACAGTTTAAATATTATTGGATCGGGCCGTACATCCTCGGCATGATTTGCGCATGTTTGTATTGCTTGCCTTGAAATTTATTGAAGTTGATATTGTTCCTTCCTGGCTTGAGGATATATGTATAAATGATGGAAAAGGAATTTGGGAATTTCACATAAAAGAAAGAATTGTTTACTTGATTCACTCTATTGAATTACAATCATGTTTATATAAATCCTCAATTTGTCATATTATTGATGTATCATTATTGGACCACTAGTAAGTGTCGAAGTTGACCTCTCGTCTCTACTTCTTTGAGATTAGGCAGGATACTTACTGAGTACATGTTGTTTTCGTACTCATGCTACACTTGTTGTTCATTTTCATTGCACAGGCACATGCATCTCTAGCGACCTAGTGGGCGTAGCAGCATGGTTGATACTGAGAGTTAGGTGAGCTGCACTTCTCGAGATGACTCGCAGCCAGCAGAGTCTCATTCAGATTTCCATATTTACTTTTTGCCCTAATTGTATTTCGGGCAGTTGTTGTATTATATTGTTTCCTAGAGATAGCTCATACACTTGTGACACTGGGTTCTGGGATGTCTATGGGATTAGTCAGTATTCTGAAATTGTTAAATATATCATTATTTATTCAATGAATTTTATTTTTTATTGTTTAGATGTATAAAGAAAATTTAGAAATATCTAAAATGAGAAGTCACTAGTTATTTAGTGTTGGCTTGCGTGACAATGATGTCTGGCGCCATCACGACCCTTAGTGAATTTTGGGTTGTGACATTGGGTGTACCGTGCGACCTCAAATCTAGTACTGGGGCCACCCTGTTCTCGTTGGTCTACGGTGCCGAAGCATTAATACTTGTCATGGTAGGAGAACCGAGTTTTAGATTCCGACATGCGACCAAGGAGTCAAACGGTGAGGCCATGAGCACGAGCCCGAAACTATTGGACAAGAGTCACAAGGGCGCCCTCGTCCGGTTGGCTGCCCAAAATAACGGATCGAAAGGTATTACAACTGGAGAGCCAACCTCCGGGACTTCAATACTTGGGACTTGGTGTTAAGAAAGGTGACACTGAACACCCGGAACCCAAACGAAGGGAAGATGGGATCGAATTGGGAAGGTCCATATCGAATCATCGAGATTATCGGCAAAGATTCATACAAACTCGAAGTAGCAAATAGTGAGCAATTACCTAACAACTGGAATATAACCCACTTAAAATGATACTACTGCTAAGGTACGACCACGTTCATTCTTTTCTTTACATATATTGCGGATTGGAGTAACACTTATAGGCGATAGCCAGAGAATGATGCGACTGTTAGGCCTGAAAGCACGCGTTGCACTCTTTTTCCCTTGAAACGATTTTACCCCAAATGGGTTTTCCGACAAGGTTTATAATTAGGCAATATTGGATTATGCTAACTTAGAATCAAAGACCAGCTATGAATCGGAATCGATGGTCACATCAACAGTATCCGAGTCCTCTCGACAATCGACCTCGAATACGGGGGGCCACCACCCTCGGGTAATGATTTTAGCAAGGAAGGAAACTTTGTGCTTGAACAATCAAGGCTCGGTGGATAGGATTTGTTGTGAGGGCCAAACGGTAAAATAAAACATGCCCGTGTAGACCACCTAAGCCATAACACGAAGCATGTATACACTTACAATCTTGTATATTACACATAGGAATGAAAGAAAGTTTCTACCTTGAAGATACATATTTTGCCCCTTAAGACCATTACGTTTTGTTCCTTAAGAATATCAAGTCTAAGAGCCTCCTCTATCTGGATCCAAGAGATTACCCCATCTCGGGGACTGTCGTCCAAGGAAAACTTTGACGGATCGGGCTATCGAAGCCTGGAGGCACATAAACCTATTAGGCGATGCCTAAACTTAAAAGGCTATGGCCACCCCTACTCGAGGACTGTCGTCCAAGGAAAATTTGGATGACTCGAGTATCGAAGACCGGAAGAACAAAGCCTATTAGGCAGTATCTAAACTTAAAAGGCTACGGCCAACCTAGAAATAGCTCGGAGACATATGAAGCCTGTAATCAAAACATAAGGCCTTGAAAATTCCAAATCGGTTCAAAGGCTACCCTCGGTAAAATTAAAATCTAAAAACATCTAAACAAGCACTTCGAGGAAAGCTTCCGGTCATACCGAGCCCCCACAAGTTTCAAACAAAATTTAATTTACATCAAGAACGAGTCTTGTTCGAACCTCCGATCAGGACCTTATTACTACGTTTAATTCTATGCTAAGGCATTTGAAATCTTTGCAATCATAAAGAGGAAGCCAAATGAAACAAACTCGAAAATTGCCAAAGGGAAAAAAGCCTTATATACATTCCAATAAAATACTTTACAAAGGCCAACAATATCGGCCTCAACAAAATGAACTGAATGTAAAAATAAAGAAAAATCCCTAAAGCACCTATGCCTGGTCTTCACTAGATCCCACCTCGTCACCGGAGCCGTCAGGGTTTTCTCCATCCTCGGGTTTGTCGGAGCCCTTAGAGCCTTCCTCACCCTCGGGGTCAACTAGCTTCTTGGCCTCGGCCTCAAGCTTTCTCATATCTTTGATCTCGGCCGACAAGTCAAAACCCCGGGCATGGACCTCCTCGAGAGCCTCCTTTCGAGATTGCCACTTCACATACTCAACAGTAACTTTCAGGCAGTCACATTAGCCGTGGTTACTTCTGACACAGACCTTGTTGTTTCGAGCTCCTTGCCAAGGGCATCCTGTTTAGCAATGGCCGAGCCTAGTTGAGTATGAATGTTTTAGATTTGTCGGGCCCGTGCTTCAACTTTCTCTTTCTCCACTCGAAGTTGGACCTATGCTAAAGCCAGCTACTCCCGGCGGTCTCTTCTCCAAAACTAGTCGGTCCATTTTTTCTTTCCACTCTTCGGCCATGGCCTTGACCTCGTTCATCTCAGCTTTTTGGTCGATCCTATCAACCTTTTGCTGAACCTACGAGGTTTAGCTATTAGTCTCCATGGCTAACTTGTCATCTCTAACTTAAAAAATATTTACTTATTCCACCAGGTCAGCACGCTCCTTCTAAGTCGCATCCACCTCGGCCTGAAGGCTTTTGACAGCCTTTTCGTGTTGCTCACTAAGAAGCTTATACGAGTCTTTCTTCTCGGCAAGCTCCCTGACCTCGGCCTCGAGCTGTTTAACCTCATCCCGTTACCTGAGAAAACTTTAATGGTGAAGAACTGAGGCCTGCAAAAAGATAAAAGAAAGAAAGACGTGAGTGACATTACAAATTTAGTCAGAACACGAAAGAGCGTAATGTAACCTTACCCAATTTAGCACATGTTGTGCTTCGTTTAAGAAGCATGGCATATCCACCTCATTCATTTTCACCTGGTCTTCTCTGATTACCAGGCACTGAGGTAGCTCGCTACTCCTATGTTGGTAGAAAGATCCCAGGCATCCTCTGGGACGATCATAATTATTGACCTCCTACGGCCGGGATCCAGACTCAGGGCGGGAAACCTATTGATCAACTTTGGGCTCGAGGTTAGACCATTAAGTTTTGAAGGAGGGTCTTTCCTCAGCATCTTCAGTCGCCTAACCCTGAGGAGTCTTCTAGAGCGGTCGAGTCCACACCCTCAAAAAAAGAAAGGAGGAGATCATCCACTCCATGGGCCCCTTTGTTGCACTGCTCTCTCATCGCCCAGTACTCATCGAACATGGACTCAGTGAACGAAGGCAACCCGATAATATCTATTACACCGGGTGCTCCTTTAGGGCATAACTAGCATCTCGAGAAGTCTCGGCCTTGGCCTCCTTATCAACATCCCTAATTTGAGGGTGATCGGCCTCCTACTACTCGGGGGCTCCGGCCCATGGGACACAAAAAAATTATCCTCCTCGGTCTTTTCCCTGGGCTAGAAGAACGAGTCTGAGTTGGGTGGAGAGAGTTGGAGTTCTTCTTTGGCTTACAGGACAACCTTCTCTTTGTTTTCTTCTTCTCCGAGCTTGGGGAGCCCGGAGCCTTATTCTTCTCTCCCACTGCAGCGAAGGGACCAACGGGTAGGTCTCTGTCCCCTACTAAAGAACTAATCTTAATGGTCTTAGGAAAACCTGCAGAGAGAAAAAAACAAATAAAATAAGGTAAGTGCGATGCTAAGGGAAAAGCCAGAGGTTACTTATTCGAGGAAGGGTCCTACCATGAGAACGGGCTTCCCAGTGGCCCTTTGAGAGTTTGCGCCATGAGCGCTCTGAATAAGGCACCCTCGATCCACTCCTTGAGCCAAGGGGTGGCATTTGGGACTCGAGCAAGGGCTGCACCACGGCAAATACCGATGAGAAAAAGGAAGATAAAATATAAAATCAACATTTAAAAGGAAGTTATACTTATATGATACGTTCCACTTCTCGGGGAATGGCCTTCACTTGGCAGGGATCAAGTTTGTTGTCCTCATCCGGATAAAGAGTCCCTGCCAGCCCCAATCCGGATCCTCGTCGATACCTAAAAATAGGGCATTACTATCCCGACATACGAGCTTTATCAGTCCCCCATCCCCTCGAAAGATCCGGAGACTGTACAGGCAGAGTAGATGATCTATGGTGAACAAGTAGAAGTCATTTTTATTCACAAAGAATTAGAGAAGGATTACGATCATCTACAGTGATGGGTCGATCTAACTGAGGCATACTTCATACCTCCTATAGAAGTCCAATCGGGTCCACCGTACCCAATGTAAAGGGATAAGTGTAAATACTCAAATATCCCTCTACATAGGTAGTAATGGCCTCATCGAGGTCAGGGATCATCATGTCATTGCCTACCCAGTTGCAGTCCTTTCGGACTTCGGGGAGTCGGTGATCGAGCATATATATCTTGGTGCCTCCTCATGTCGAACCTGCACCGGTGAAGGCTTCTCAACCTGAAGTCAACAGCAATCGAACAACCCCCAGGAACTAACATTTTTAGGCGAGGTTCGGCGGCCAGTTCATCGATAGCCGTGTCAGTAGCGGACCTCTCTAGGACGACCACATCGGGAGCGGTCTCTTTGATTTTGGTGGTCGGCTATGAAGAAGAGGAATCGACTTATTGGGGAACAATTTTGGAGGTTTTTGCCATTGTTATATGGGAAAAGTTTGGAAAATATAGAGAAAGATCGGGAGATGAAGAGTAAAAGCTTTGGTGAGAGGATCAAGTGTGCAGGTAGAAAGTAAATAAAAGCTTGTAATTTGCTGAGAAATCTTGAAGAACAAAGGTAAAAATGTTGGAGTATGAAGAAAGCTAGTAATATCCTGGATATTCGAAGGTAGAAACTTGGTCAAAAATAAAAAATGAACGAAAGAGGGAGTATTTATAGAGGCTTTGTGCTATTTCGTGTCCAGAAACGGCCTGCCGAGGGCTGACACGCATCTGAAGTCATTATGACGCGACTGATGGGATGTTTCGAATTCTTTGTCATTTCTATCACGGCGTACTAAAGAAGGAATCGAAGAGCTCATGTCGTTTCTCGTCGCCTCCATGAATTTACTCTCCGAGAAATGAGAGGACTATCTGTATACAGGTAAAACTGATACCATATGGCACCCAAGTTTCCGATAAAGTAAACGGCGCAAGAGACGTGAAGGCAAGGAACCGGAATCAAGGCAAGGAGCCCCTCGATCCAGGGTCCGGGAAAAACACTTGTCCTTGGGAGTATTAGGGTCGTGGCCCCCAATTCCGGTTCGAACCCCAAAAGGCCTCGGAGAGCGTTACCTGACGGTCGAACACACCAACAAAAGGTCGTGATATCTACGACCAGCCAGATATCATGGCATGAATCTCGGCACATGTCGGCAGATAACCGGTGATTAGTTAAACAGAAGATTTTTACTTTTTATGGAATTGTACTTAGGGTAAAACTCCCCTACTACATAAAGGGGGGTCTGATTATTCATTAGACACACTGTAACATGCACATAAAGGCAATATATTTTTATTTACTCTATTATTCAAAGTTCTTATTCATGTTCACCAATGCTTCGTTATTGTGAGTCCAGGATTGA
>MU724375.1:22041-42786 GCA_026770625.1 Nicotiana glauca | reverse complement strand
CCCCCCCCCCCCCCCAAGTGGTTTGACAATCTATTACGCCTTTTATTTATTTAATCTAATACAATTTTATTGTTTGTATTGAGTTAATCCGCATATACTTAAAATCACATATAAATTCAATTATTATCTGTTTTTTAGGGTAAACAAAGACATAATTTTGTGTTCAATTTATGGTCTCTTATCCGTTTAACTTTGTTTAATTAAAATTTTGGTGCTGCAAAATTAGGTCGATCTTATTTTCAATTTTCTAATTACAAGGTGATAATTGGTGATAATTTTTCCAATATTAGTTATCAATTTATAATTATTTAATACTTTTACTTTTTACAAAAACAATTTAACTACCTGATTATAAATAATATCTAGCATTTCCTATATATATAAATATTTATCACAAATTAATGAGTAAGTAAAAATTAGATCATCATTACAATTTTTTATTAATGAATTAAAGTAATTTATTTGAAAAGATACTTACTATTTTTAAGATATTATTTATCAATTTATAATTATATTATTTAATATATTTCGATAGGTTAATCTGACAAGAAAATTTATTTAACTATGTAATTGCACTTTATGCAACCAAACAATGACAGAAAATTATCATGTAAGTATGTTTGACAAACAAACCGGTCATTGAAATTACTGTACTATATAATTATACTTGGCTTTCCAGACCTTACTTAAAAGAAAAATAAAGAAAAGATTACAAAAGATACGTTACCTTGTAATTATACAGGATAATTACCCCCGTCACGATCCAAAATTCACAAAGGTCGTGATGGCGTCGGACACCGCTATCAGGCAAGCCAACCAAAAATACTTAATTAGATTCTCGTTTTAAATATTTTTGAAACCACTTCTTTTATACGTTTAATCAATACATAATACATTCCACTGAAGAAAAAATAAGATACTTAACAATTTTTTTTAATATTTCTGAATAAACCCATAAACATTTCCAGAACCCGGTGTCACAAGTGCATGAGCAATTTCTAAGAAAAAAAAATGAATAAAGTACAATAGTTGTCCGGAATACAATTGGACAGAAAATAAATAGAATCCTGAGAGAGACAATACTAGCTGCGGGTCGCCTCGAGGAAATACTGCTCACCTAGTCTCCGTGTCAACCATGCTGCTACGCCCATTAGGCCACTAGAGGTACATGAGCATGTACAACAAAAATGCACAGAAGTGTAGTATGAATACAAAAACAACGTGTACTCAGTAAGTATCCCGCCTAATCTCGAAGAAGCAGAGACGAGATGGCAACTTCGACACTTACTAATGGTCAAATAATATTAGTATTAAAGCGGTGACTCAAGAATTTATTAAGGATAGCAGTAGATTCAAATGAATTATTAGTAAGGTAAAAAGTTCCTTTTTGTAAAAAGCCTCCGGGTTCAAAATCTTTTAATTAACAATTATCTCAAGTCGGGAAAGCAGTTACCAATATCAATAAATATCAAGGCAAGCAATACAAGCATGCGCAACTCATGCCGAGGTCGTACGACCCGATCCAACATAAGTGTAAAATGTGCACTGCCGAGGGTCGAACGACACGAACCATATATGCAACTATTAGCCCGCTCGCGAATCATACGTGCGACGCGGTCAAACTTAAATAAACAATCACCCTGCTCGCGAATCATACATGCGACGCAGGTACACATAGAAACACGTGCTCAAACAGACAATCAAGAATTTATCGGGGAACATTTACCCAAATAAAAGTCAATTCTCTTTTAACGATTTAAGAAAATGAAGTTTAATTCTTTTAGAAATTAATTTACCAATTCAATAGGTTTTAAGCAATTCAAACTGTCAATAACATTATAAATATTCTAAGTACAGCATGCTTTTGGGTCCTAGACTACCCGGACAATAACATAATTGTAGCTACGTACGGACTCTCGTCACTTCGTGCATATGTAGCCCCCACAAATAGGAGCACATAACCAGTTAATTCACCTATGGGGACAATTCTCTCTTACAATGTTAGAAAGGAGACTCACTTCGCTCCGAAGATCCATAACCGGCATTCCATGCCCTTCCGAAGACTTGAATCGGTGCTAAATACTCCCCAAACTAGCCAATGATTATGCAAATTCATTAATATACGATAAACTACTCATATTAATCTAATTTATAACAATTTCTAACCTCAATTAAAAGGTTGACAAAAACTCCCTCGGGCCCACGTGCCCGGATTCCGAAATTTTTTGAAGATTAAGCTTACCCATGACTCCATGAACTCAAATATATGATTTTCTCTTAATTTCATACCTAAAATCGTGGTCAAATTCCAAGAATATCAATTTTCTAGGTTTCCCCTCAAACCCCAAGTTTTTTTTATAAATTTCCATGTCCAAATCCGTATATAAACATATATTTAACTCAAAACTGACATAAATGACTTACCTCATGCTTGCTGGTGAAAATGGCACCTCAAAGTTGCTCCAAATTGGTTCCAATGGAAGAAAATGAGGTTGAAATAAACCCAAGCCCCGATTTAAAAGAAACTCACTGCCTCCAGCATTTCCGCATCCGCGGTCAGGGGACCGCATCTACGGTCTCAGATCTGCGAGAAATGGACCGCATTTGCGAAATGGGCCAAAAGAATTGGGACCGCTTCTGCGGTCTCGAGGCCGCATCCGCGGAGCCGCTTCTGCGGCTTGGGAGCCGCTTCTGCAGTTCCTGGCCTGGCCTACCCTAGGCCGCTTCTACGATGGTAGGACTGCATCTGCGGTCTCGTACTTGCGGTGTCATGACAGAAGCAGCAGCTTCAGCACTTCTAAAAATTTCATTTTCGATCTGTTAATCATCCGGAATCTAGCCGAGGCCCCCGAGACCCCATCCAATCATACTAACCAGTTCCAAAACATATTACGGACTTGCTCGAGGTCTCAAATCACATAAAACAATGCTAAAACCACGAATCGACCTCCAATCCAAGCTTTATGAACTTTAAATTTTCAAACTTCTACTTTCGATGTTTATACCTATCAAATCATGTCCGATTGACTTCAAGTTTTGCACGCAAGCCATATTTAACATTACGGACCTACGCCAACTTCCAGAATCAGATTCCAACCCCGATATCAAAAAGTCCACCTCTGATCAAACCTCTCAAAAACCTTCAAATTTCTGTCCTTAGCCAAATGGCTCCAAAATGCTCCACGGACATCCGAATTCACTTCTGATCGCGCTCCCAACTCCAGAATCACCATACGGAGCTACTCCCAGACTCGGAATCCCAAATGGACATCAATAACACTGAAATACACTTCAATCCAAACTTATAAAATTTCTTCCAAATGCTAACTTTCACAATAGGCACCAAAACGCTCCCGGGTCATCCAAAATCCGACCCGGACATACGCCCAAGTCCGAAATCATTATACGAACCTGCTGGAACCTTCAAATCCTTATTCCGAGGTCGTTTACAGAAAAATCCGATTTTAGCTAATTCTTTCAACTTAAAGCTTTTGAAATGAGAATTTCCTCTCCAAGTCAACTCCGAACTTCCCGAAATTCATTTCCGACCACGCATACAAGTCATAATACCTAAATTGAAGCTGATCATGGCCCCGAACTACTGAACGGCAAACTAGGGCTCAAAACAAATGGTCAGGTCATTATATCCTCTCTCACTTAAACACATGTTCGTCCTCGAACGTGCTAGGAACTGTGTTGGGGTTGTCTGGAATCAATGGTTAATCCCTCGTACACCTACCCGTGCTACCATAACTCAATTGGGCACATCAGCTCGATCAAATCGAAAGATAACCTCTTTCATTTAGGCAAATAAGCCTTGGAGCCCAATTTCAACATTCGAAATTCTCTGCCAGGCCTGCTTTCAACATACTCTCACCGTATCAATAACTACACGCATCACCAAAACACAACTGCATACCCTAGTTAAATTCACACCTTGCACCACTTTACTCACAGGACCACAATAGCATTCTCTGATCGAATAAATCGAAATTCCAGAAATCTGATACCCCCATTGCACCTCATGACCTACGTAGGTGTTGCTCTGATTCTTACGATACTACCAAGACGGAAAAGGTATGTAGAAATTCATAACCAACTGTCGAATCCACAATTCATCAGGCCTATACTCCTGACAAGAACCATCACCTCATTCTGAACCAGATAATGGTGTTTGCTCCTTGATATACTTCATGTAATCAGGTTGCACTGATCCTAAATCCAATGATCTCGTCTCACCCAGTACGAACCGCTCAGGAAATAAGCCACCCCAAACACGATCAAAAGTCTCATATAATGCCATAATGTGCCAATAGGCTACCAATTCGAATGCGATACAATAGGAAAATGAACTCCGAAAAGGAAATCCAATTACCCCATTCGCGAATCATAAATGCGATGCGGTCAACATATTTGAACAGACACCCCGCTCGCAGATCATGAATGCGACGCGGGCACACAACTAATATAAGTTCCTCTCAAGAAAAGAGGAAACAAAACACATAAAAACATATACGGGGAACTGTACTCAACATCCCACTATTGTGGTGAACAACCCGATCCAAATAACATACCCATGGCAGCGTGCCACCCGATCCACTCATAGAATTCACATAAGGAGATATACATTGAGCTAAATTGCTCATTACAACAAAATACCGAATATCGGTCACAAGCACGCTAAGTGTATAATATTATCCCTGGGGAGACATGTAGTGCCATAGGCTACAAAACTCAAGCACAACTGAGGTGCAACATACGATCCGAATCTCGAGAGCCCTCCTGCTCATATAACATCATCTCTACACGGAACCTCAACACATAAGCAATTTCCCAAGTCGTCTCACAACTCACATGGCGCAATGTATCATTACATAAAATATCTGACAACGAAATAACACCCTGACTACTCCTCTATAAGGAGCGCATTACCGAAATAAACACGTCTGGCTTGATATAAAGTCCATATTCACATTTAAATCCAACCATAGAGCTCAAGCTGATTCTGATCGCACTGAACTAGGCTAATAACCTTTCAAAGGTCCATAAATACTCTCCTTTCTCTCATAACACATAAGAACAACCATCATAACCGGAGTAATCATCCACAGTCCGCAACCCAATAAACCGAGTGCCCTCCAGGCATAAATTCTCATATTAACGATACCACCACGATCTCTATACTTGGTTTCATCCTCCAATCAATCAGTGACTACATGCCACGCTTGTACAATCTTCCCGTGGGACACGCCCTCATGACCTTTCATAACAGATAACAAGTCTGTACATCCATACGACCGTCCGTACTAATGCTGAAAAGCGATCAAGAATCCATAATGAGGATGCAAAGCCTCCTTCAGAAACACCGATCTCGGGTGACGCTGAAAACAATACCAACTTACTTTAAACATCGAAACTACTTTCCTGCTCATTCGAGCTCGTGACATTCTCGTCAACACCGAACTGTAACCTTGATCCTCACTTCAAATTCCATACCACTCACTGCACCCAATACGCTAATATATGATAGAACACGATTCCCATCATAACTCCGATACCACCAATAGATTAACACTTCATCGTATAAAAACATTCCACTTAACTCACTCCAGGAGAACCATTGCGACACAAAGGTGAATTCTCATAACCGTAGAATACGCCAAATCTCCAAGTAGTGGTCTTAGGCCACCATAGCCCTTCCAGGACCCGCCTACACATGGTAGGCCATAACAGTAGAATACTTCTGAATAACATCAATTACGGCGGCCGACCATCCTCACACGTACCGCCACAAATCACTTGCATAACTTGGTCACGCTGAAGGAGCTGATCGCTGCCACCAATACGCCAATTCAACTATGACTAATCAATCTATTTTCTTTCAATTTATCTTTGGTTGCCTTGGAGTAATAATAACTTCATTTAATACATAATGCAATCCACCCGAGTGGCCTTGAAACACGAGATCATGATGTTCCAAATCCCACAAACCATTTCATACCCTCCTTGTGCGCACATTCGCATCTCGACTGGCATATCCATTCTGATAATTCCTCTACGAATCCGAAGTCCTTTTTATTCTTTTCTTCTCAATGCTACGCTGCAAGTCAAAACATCATAGAATATTTTGAGCCTCTTATCGTGAGCTGCTTCACAAGCCCGATTCCTAAACACATTGCGGCTTAAATCCTTAGGCACCGTATTTTTAACCTTTGAATTTACTAAGACCGTTGTGAGAGTCACCCGCTCTGACTTGGACCCGAATAATCAATTCCGTAAATCTTCTAACACATGAATACCCCCTGGATGAAGCACCCGGCATAATCACTTTCCTGGAAATGCGCATCCATGCAAGGCATGAATCCTGAATTCTTTCCCAAGTCTGAGCATGAGCCAATAAGGCCAATCATAGCACACATTTAATAATTCCTTTGCCCAAATTATCACTTATGATCTTTTTCTGTAGCTGAAATAACTTACTCAATACGCCGATAACTCGAAACCTCACAAGAAGATAACCATACAATCCAATCGTAGGCGGTAGGACTCTCCCACTTAGCTTGAAGCCACTATTACACAACTCTAAAATTCACCAGTATTCCTTATCTCTTACTGACATAACCGTGCGAGATCAACCGCCAAAATTCTCGTAATCTTTCTGTAAAACCCATTTTTATACTCTGAATCATCAACCACATTTGCACGAATGATCTCTTTGTTGTATAACCAATAGAATTATTCGCAGAAGCCACGTTAACTACGCGACCACTAACCTGCTCGCAGGGAATAACCCACCTGTAGAAATCACTTCCCGACATCTTCCAACGTTGTTGCACGGGCTACCATCACTACGACTTCAACAGCCCATCCTGAGTTCGGGATTACTCTCCAGCTGCATAAGTCTATTCACCCCTCGTAGACATCAACTAAATATGCAAAAACATCCTTCCAATTCAAGTTATGGTTTTATCGTTCTCCATTTCTAGCAGCCCCTTTCCGTTATATCAAAATCTCCTGCCGCCTGATAGCCCATACTCGAAATTAATCTGTAGGCCCAAATCATCAATCACTAAAATTCCCAAATCGCTACAAACTCTCCCACTTTGGTGAAACTCACCCCTTTAGTCGACTACTCGACCTTTGCTCCTTATACTGGACTTCTAAAAATTTTAACTACCACCTGATACTCCCCACATGCCCTTCTCATCCGTTGCTGCTCAATTGTTGCCTTAAATAAAATCTATCTTCGTGGCATTTGAACCCACGATTGTTGCTAACTTTACACCTTTCAGAAGATCATCTTCCTCATACCATCGACATTAGAAACACTGATTCAACCCTGAACTACCGCACCCTGCGATATCTGACAGCCACATTTTCAATACTATTTCACAATAGCTTGCCCCAAAGGCAAATTGTAGAAGATCATAACGCCGGCAAACTTAGTACGTTTAATTAGGACAACGATGCCCCATCATAGAAGAAAGCTCCACCACGCTCGCAAATACCAAGTCTCATTACTCCACCAGCCCATATCTGACCATTCTTAGTCTGATTGTTTGTCCCCTGCCGGGAATAAAATACTAAATCTCTAGATTATGCACTAAGTAAACCTCCCTTCAAGTCATTCACTGCCCCGACACATAGGCAAATGTCCTACCATCATATCAATACTGCGGGACAATAGTTTATAGCATTATGGCAACTTGTTCCTAGCCTTAGAGCTCTCAGAAGTACCGCTACTGAGCTGAAACGACAGAATATCCTTCCACAAGGCGACGATAATAGCTCAGACAACTATACAGGGAGAAATACCCCGCACTGCATCGGTAGTACCATAATAATTCTTTAATTCTCGATTTATGATAAACGGTTCGCGTCGCACAAGATTGAATATGAAGGAATTAAAGGCATAAGCCTCCATGGATCAAATCGCACGATGAAGAATGAAGAAGGGAAGTACTCCTAACAGTCCTGCAGCCTCCCGAGGATAAGTACAGACGTCTCTGTACCGATCCGTGAGACTCTACTAAACTTGCTCATGACTCGTGAGACCCTAGGAACCTTGTGCTCTAATACCATGTTGTCTCGATCCAAAATCCACTAAGGGTCGTGTTGGCGCCGGACACCGTTGTCAGGCAAGCCAACCAAAATTCTTAATTAGATTCTTGTTTTAAATATTTTCGAAACCACTTCTTTTATACGTTTAATCAATACATAATACATTCCGCTGAAGAAAAAATGAGACATTTAACAATTTTTTTAAATATTTCTGAACAAGCCCATAAACATCCCCAGAACCTGCTGTCATAAGTGCATGAGCAATTTCTAAGAAGAAAAAACGAATAAAGTACAATAGCTATCTGAAATAAAATTGGACAGAAAATAAATAGAATCCTGAGAGAGACTATACTAGCTGCGGGTCGCCTCGAGGAAATACTGCTCACCTAGTCTCCATGTCAACCATGCTGCTACACCTACTAGGCCACTAGAGGTGCATGAACCTGTGCAACAAAAATGTACAGAAGTGTAGTATGAGTAAAAAAATAACATGTACTCAGTAAGTATCCCGCCTAATCTCGAAGAAGAAGAGATGAGATGGCAACTTCTACATTTACTAATGGTCAAATAATAATATTAGTAAGGCGGTGACTCACGAATTTATTAAGGACAACAGTAGATTTAAATAAATTATTAGAGAGGTAAAAAGTTCCTTTTTGTAAAAAGCCTCCGGGTTCAAAATCCTTTAATTAACAATTATCTCAAGTCGGGAGAGCAGCTACCAATATCAATAAATATCAAGGCAAGCAATACAAGCATGCGCAACTCATGCCGAGGTTGTATGGCCCGATCTAACAAAAATGTAAAATGTGCACTGCCGAGGGTCGAACAACACGAACCATAGATGCATCATTACTCCGCTCGCGAATCATACGTGCGATGCGGTCAAACTTAAATAAACAATCACCCTGCTCGCGAATCATACATGCAACGCAGGTACACATAGAAATACATGCTTAAACAGCCAATTAAAATTTTATGGGGGAATATTTATCCAAATAAAAGCTAATTCTCTTTTAACGATTTAAGAAAATGAATTTTAATTCTTTTAGAAATTCATTTACCAATTCGATAGGATTTAAGCAATTCAAACTATCAATAACATTATAAATATTCCAAGCACAGCATGCTTTTGGGTCCTAGACTACCCGGACAATAACGTAATAGTAGCTACGCACGGACTCTCGTCACCTCATGCGTATGTAGACCCCAAAAATAGGAGCACATAGCCAGTTAATTCACCTATGGGGACAATTCCCTCTTACAAGGTTAGAAAGGAGACTCACCTCGCTCCGAAGATCCATAACTGGTATTCCACACCCTTCCGAAGACTTGAATCGGTGGTAAATACTCCCCAAACTAGCCAATGATTATGAAAATTCATTAATATACGATAAGCTACTCATATTAATCGAATTTATAACAATTCCTAACCCCAATTGAAAGATTGACAAAAATGCCCTCGGGTCCACGTGCCCGGATTTCGAAACTTTTTGAAGATTAAGCTTACCCATGACTCCATGAACTCAAAATATATGATTTTCTCTTAATTTCATACCCAAAATCGTGGTCAAATTCCAAGAATATTAATTTTCTAGGTTTTTCCTCAAACCCCAAGTTTTCTACAAATTTTCATGTCCAAATCCGTATATAATCATGTATTTAACTCAAAACTAATATAAATTACTTACCTCATGCTTGGTGATGAAAATGGCATCTCAAAAGTTGCTCCAAATCGGCTCCAATGAAAGAAAATGCGATTGAAATGAACCCAACCCCCGATTTAAAACAACCTCACTGCCTCCAGCATTTTTGCATCTGCGTTCAGGTGCGGTCCCGCATCTGCGAGAAATGGACCGCATCAGTGAAATGGGCCAAAAGAGCTTGGACCGCTTCTACGGTATCAAGGCTACATCTGCGGAGCCGCTTCTGCAATTCCTGGCTCGGCCTGCCCTGGGCCGCTTCTGTGATGGTAGGACCGCATCTGCGGTTTCGCACCTGTGATCCACCAACTGCAGGTGCGGTTATGACAGAAGCAGCAGCTTCAGCACTTCTCAAAATTTTATTTTCGATCCGTTAACCATCCGGAATCCACCCAAGGCCCCCGGGATCCCATCCAATCATATATACCAACCAGTCCCAAAACATATTACGGACTTGCTCGAGGGTTCAAATAATATCAAACAACACTAAAATCATGAATCGACCTCCAATCCAAGCTTTATGAACTTTAAAATTTCAAACTTCTACTTTCTATGTTTATACCCGATTGACTTTAAATTTTGCACGCATATTTGACATTATGGACCTACTCCAACTTCTGAAATCGAATTCCGACCCCGATATCAAAAAATTCACCTCCGGTCAAACCTCTCAAAAACCTTCAAATTACTATCCTTAGCTAAATGGCTCCAAAATTCTCCAGGGACATTTGAATCGCGCTCCCAACTCCAAAATCACCATACGGAGCTACTCCCATACCCGAAATCCCAAAGGGACATCGATAACACTGAAATGCACTTCAACCCAAATTTATAAAATTTCTTTCAAAATGCTAACTTACACAATAGGCGCCAAAACGCTCCCGAGTCATCAAAAAACCGACCCGGACATACTTCCAAATCCGAAATTATTATACGAACCTGCTGGAACCTTCGAATCATGATTCCGAGGTCGTTTACTTAAAAATTCAATCTTAGCTAATTCCTTCAACTTAAAGCTTCTGAAATGAGAATTTCCTCTCCAAGTCAACTCCGAACTTCCCGAAATTTAATTCTGACTACGCGTACAAGTCATAATATCTGAATTGAAGTTGCTCATGGCCTCGAAATACTGAACGGCGCGCTAGGGCTCAAAACGACCGATCGGGTCGTTACACCCCCATCTCTTCCTCTTGAAAATTTAAGAGTATAATTACATACACTCAATTCCTCAGCGGTTTTCCAAACATGGTTTAAGTGTATTGTCCCGAGAGCTCTCTCTTCTTCTTGCCCCATTTCCTATTTTAGATTGGCTAGAATTCATATTCCAAAGTTGAAATCGAGCTGAAAAATATTATTGTGACACTGTATAATATATACACGTTTGGCTTTTCTTGAACGAATTTGATGATCCGGTGGTACGCCCTCTTGATAGTCGCCCGATTGTTGTTCTAGTTCGGTGATTAATTTATGTGACCAACGAGATATTTTTTACTAATTTCTTTTATTCCAATTGATCTTTTTCAGATGTTGTCCCCCATATATATATATATATATATATATATACACACACACACACACACACACACATACATGCGGATTATACAGATATACATCACGCCCATCTCTTCAAAATCACCTAATACACTTGTTTGACCAAAAAGTATTAACCTTTTTGTTAAACTAATTAAGTAAACGATAATAGGTAAATTATAATTAAATATAATAAGTCTTAGACCCAAGATTGATGAGTAATAATAACCTGAAAATTGTATTCACAACTATTAAAAGCTAAAAGGAAATTTAATGATATTCTCATGAGTAAATGAGGGAACGAGGGCAAGCAATAAATATGGGAAATGGTAATAAATGTAAATAAGAAGAATAGTTCGCCCAAATATTAAATGATGTGGAAGATTCTTCCTTCTAACAACGAAATATGGTAGTAAACAAGAGTTTGAACAATGCTTTCTTGGATCGTGTGAGTGAAAGGGAAGAATAATCGATAAAATCAATCACTATGGAAAGGTGAACTTTGTATTTTCTCTCAAGGGTCAACTTCTTACAATAGTTTTTTCAAAACGAATCTGACGTGCCTCTCTTGTCTCTCTCCTTCTCTATTATAAGGGATGTTCTCTGAAAATCCTAAAAAAGTACAACAAACCCAAGACTACACTAGTCGTTATTCCTACTCCTCGCTATTCGACCTCAGCTTCAAGGACTTGCTCAGCGACTTTTCGTTGTTGGGCTTCAGTCGACCTCGACTTTGGTGTGCAAATCGAAACACCGTCTTCCCACTTAACGACCATCCCACGCCTGATTTCCTAAGTCTGATTCTGACCCATACAATACCGTCATCTCTGTGCTCTAAACTATTGTAGCACCACCGTCTAGTCACTATTAGAACACCAACCCAATACCGATACCCAATTAAAAGCTTATCTTTCAATTTTGGACCAAAACTACTCACATCGAAAGAGGAGGCGAAGGAAGGAACTGACTGCATTAGTTTCAGGTCAGGGACATGGCCATGTATTACGAGATTAGGCCGATAGAATGCCAATTATTAATTAATAATAAAATAAGTATCGTAACTTTGGTTTCAAGTATATTTCAGGACTACTTTGAACCTAACCCAAACATAAGGTACCACTTTCATCATTTTCTCTAATCTATTCCATGGGATCAAGAATGAAAATGTCAACTGGCCTAAAAATCTTTGGCCCCTTACCAAATTTGACCCTTCCTAGTTTGTTCCGTCGGCATCGCAAAAATTGTTTTAAAAGGCTACAAAACCCTCAGAACCAACGACTTCCCCTTAGCACATATCTTCTACTAGTATAAAATCTTTTCATTTTCCTCCAACGATGGCTGCCACTTCAGCCGCCATTTTCACTCTCCCAAAGCTCCACCAATCCTCCACAACCCCAAAACCCCTTTTTCCTCTTTCCCCAAAACCCACTCTTTCTTCTTTCTCGCTAGTTCCACTAAAGGTACAACTCTCACAGCGCAACGTACAACCCCTCAAATGCGCCGCCACTCCCAGAATCTCCGCCACAATTTCTGTTGGTGACAAACTCCCCAATTCAATACTTTCCTACTTCGATTCATCCGATGAACTCAAAACCCTTTCAATCTCAGACCTCACAAACGGGAAAAAAGTTGTCCTTTTCGCTGTCCCGGGTGCATTTACACCAACATGTTCACAAAAACACCTTCCTGGTTTCGTCGAAAAGTCGAAGGAGCTAAAGTCCAAAGGGGTTGACACAATTGCTTGCATTTCAGTCAATGATGCATTTGTGATGAAATCTTGGAAGGAGAATTTGAAGATTAATGATGAAGTGTTGCTTTTGAGTGATGGGAATTTGGAGTTTACAAAGGCTATTGGGTGCGAACTTGATTTAAGTGATAAGCCGATTGGATTAGGTGTTAGGTCTAGAAGATATGCTATGCTTGTGGATGATGGAGTTGTAAAGGTTTTGAATTTGGAAGAAGGTGGTGCTTTTAATGTTAGCAGTGCTGAAGATATTCTCAAGACCCTTTAGAGGTTTTAATTTCCCTTTTTTCGCTCTTGTTTGTTTATTTTGAAGGAATGTTCATGATAATCATGGGGCTTAATCTTGCTTTCTAAATTTTTATTACTAGTCTTGTGATGAATAATTCGAATGTCTTCTGAGATTATGAAGCTTAGTTTGGATAGTTGTCTTTTCACTGCTGCATTTCTTTCTCTGTAGTGTGATTATGCATGCTTATCGAATACGACCTTTCTACTCGCACAAGGTAGGAGTAAGGTTGCATACTCAATATCCTTCCCAGACCTCATACGTGGGATTACAGTGGATATGTTGTTGGAGTTTGGATCAATGTTGCGAGGACTCTTCAAAATGCTGCCGCACCCGTGTCGGATCCTCCAAAAATATAGTACTTTTGGAGGATCCGGCACGCACCCGGCGACATTTTCGGAGAGTCCGAGCAACATAGGTTTGAACCATTGTTATTGTTCCCTTTTTTCTTACAAAAAAAAGATATATTTGGAATCATTAGTCGGCATCTATGTCTTGTATGGCTTTATCTTGTTAATCCTAACAATGCTGCCCAAATTGCGATTCAAGAAGACTTTGTCACTCTTTTGGTCTTGTTTCTTTTCTATTTTTGTTTAAATTTGGTCTTTTGTGTTTAACTGAAACAATTTGATAGCGAAAGTGTTGTGTTCATGAATTGCATCAGTATTTAATCAGTCCACTTAATTTGGGTTGGTAAAACACCTTTGTTGGTCTAAACCAACTTTTGAGTGGAAGAGAGGAACTTTGCACCCGGTGCACAAAGTATCCCGTATTCACGCACATCCAAGAAAGGGTCGCATCCCAAGGGTGTAAAATAAAATAAACTATAACACCACCTCCAAAGTATGCTGTTCTATGTTCTTATGACACCATACTTATTGAATTGACCAGTATTTTCCCTGGTCAGAGAACTAAGTTAATAATTTTCCTAGGCAAGTTTTCCAATATTTGGTAGCCAACCTGAAAAATTATTTGGTGTTGACCCTATTTCAAAGTTTTTCTATCTTTCTTGGGCTTTGGCCTGTTTGGTTAGACCCAAATTTGTCCAATTTCATTTTGCTTTGGGCTGACTAGGGCAACCTATTCCCCTCCTTGAACAAAAAGGAAAAAATCACATACATGGCCACTGGAGTTTAGCAGATGACTGTTTAATCTGGTGGGTAGAGCATGTGGTGTAAATGCAACGTAACTTCACAATAAGCTGAGCGCACCTAAGAATGTGGCATGACGGTCAATGAAATAGGTGAGAACCTTTGGATTTCAAGGTTCAAATCTCAGCATAGACAACAAAACAACATAAGGCGATTTCTTCTATGTACTAAATTTTTGGCAGATAGAATTACCCGAAATTAGTTGATGTGTGAAATTATGGTTGCATTCAATCTAACAAAAAAACTTTCACTAGATTAGAGAATTTTCAGTAAAGGTGACCTGAGGCTGAATCAGGATTTAAACTTTATAGGTTCAACTTTTAAAGATTTTAGCGTTGAACCCATAATATTTTTAAAGTTATGAGTTCATATCTGCTACTTTGCAATTTTAATGAATTTTTACATATAAATTTTTACTCTGTGTTGAAAGTTATAGGTTCAATTGAACCCGTCGGCACTGCATCCTTCCCCGAAGTTGATGAGCCAAACCACACTGGAGAGCATCTTTGTGGTAGGGGTGGGCATCGGTCGGTTCGGTTCGGTTATGAATATTATCGGTTTCGCATATCGGTCATCGGTTTACAAATTTGATAAACTGATAACCGAACCGATAAGATATCGGTTATCGGGTATCGGTTATCGATATTATCGGTTTACCCGATAAGATAACTTAATCTAGAGTTAAGCAAAAAAGAGAAGACAATTTACTGGAGTTAAGCAAAAAAGAGAAGAATTCACATATAATATACTAAAGATTTACACTAGGAGTAACTAGTAAGGTCTATGAAGAATGAAGATGAAGCAACTGAAGAGTTCGGTTGAGAATGAATAGGAGAGAATGAACTGAAGCCCTAGCATTTGTATATACTTAAGGGTAAAGTCATAATTTTATTAATTCTTATAGGGTTATCGGTTAACCGATTAACAAAATTGACAAACCGAGGCCCGAACCGATAATCCAATAGTGAAAAAATTCTAAATCGTTATCGAACTATTAACCCAATAACCCGCTACCGATAACCCAATAAATAATTAACGATTCGGGTTATCGATTTTACCCGATATATGCCCATTCCTGCTTTATGGTCATGCTCAATGTTGCTTACTTTGCTACACCAACTGATGTTTAGTATTTGCTAATTCTTTTCTCAAAAAAAAAAGAAAGAAAAAGAGCATGCTCTATATCTTTTGTCAAGACCCGAATTTTCCACCCTCGAGAGTTGTGTTGGCGCCTACTCATAGAAGCTAGGCAAGTCAAATTTAATTACTTTTCGTTACCAACATAATCCTTTCTTAACAATTATTGGTAATAATATAAAAGAAACGAGAACAAATAATAAGCGAAAGTCTTAATTATAGAAAACTGAAACGAAATGCGGAATATTCAAGATAAGCCTCTACCCAAGACTGGTGTCACAATACTCATGAACTGCTAAGAATACTAAATACAACGTCTGAAAGGGAACATAAACTGTTTGTCTCGAATACAATGAGATAACAGACTAAAAAAAGGATCAAGGAGACGCTGGGCTTGCGAACGCCTGCAAGGCTACCTCGGGTCTCGCTGGACTGAAGGCATGCTCCCACGCTAATGCTGATATTGCTGTCCGAAATCTGGATCTGTGCAAAATAGCACAAAGTGTAGTATCAGCACAACCGACCCTATGTGCTGGTAAGTGTCTAGCCTAACCCCGGCGAAGTAGTGACGAGGCTAGACCAGACTACCACATAAACCTATGCAATTTCATATATATACAGCGGAATCGAAATACAAAATAGATAAATAATATAGGAGGGGGAGCATGCTGTGGGGAGTATAATAATTTCCAAATAAGAGTCGTCCTGTAACGAAGGAAAATAACACAACCCAATAGTATGTAATGAAATAAAAATCAATAAGTGCACGGCATCACCCTTCGTGCTTTTACTCTCATACTCGCCAAGAAATAACATGTGCACGGCATCACCCTTCATGCTTTTACTCTCATTCCTCACATATATTAATAGAATCGGCACGGAATGGTACATCGTGCGGCATGACATCACCCTTCGTGCTTTAACACTCTTTTCTCATAATAAGCAAACAATGTACGGCATCACCCTTCGTGCTTTACACTCTTTCCTTACCATAAACACTCAATGCACGTCATCACCTTTCGTGCTTTAACACTCTTCCTCACCCAAATAACAATCACAAACAAGAGCAAGGGAATTAACATTTTATAATAGAAATTCCGGCAAGAGAACACAACTTAAACAATTAATCCCTGCAAGGGCATAATATCAATAATCTCAACATCCTGGCAAGAGAGCAATTCAATAACTCATTCTTCTCTTTCACTTCCATCTCATAATTCACATTATCACTTGAGTAAATGCTCCAAAGATCTACTTATCTCATATACTTTCACAATTTGTATTTCAACTCGAGCCAACGCTCCACTAAATTTAAAGATCACAATTGCCTTTCATATACTCTTTGCAACATATAGAAGTCATCAACCAAGCATGGAAGTTATAACAAAACCAAAATACTCGCAATATAAGGACTCACGATCATGCTAGACACCAATGTATAGATACTCGTCACCATGCCTATACATCGTACTCGACAATTAGCAAGTAGCAAATAAGACTCAACTCCTATTCCCTCAAGCTAAGGTTAAACCAAACACTTACCTCGATGCCTTGAATTCCACTCAAACCTCAACTATAACTTTACCCCATGATTCCACCTCCAATCCGCTCGAATCTAGCCACAAATTACTTAATTACTTTAATAAACACTAAATGAATCGATTTGAATGCATAAAAATGAATTTTCTAAAGTTTTTTCCAAAAATTTCAAAATTACCCCCCGGGTCCACGTGGTCAAAACCCGAGGTTCGAACCAAAACTCGGTTACCCATTCCCCCACGAACTCAAATATGTAATTTGGTTTGAAATCGTATCTCAAATTGAGGTCCAAATCCCCAATTTTTAGAAAACCTAGATTTTACCCAAAACCCCCAATTTCACCCATGAAAATCCTTGATTTTAAGTGGAATACATGTTAAATGATATTAATGATTGAAAGAATTGAGTAAAAATCGACTTACAAATGATTTGGAATGAAACTTGTTCTTGAAAAATCACCTAAGGGGTTTGTGTTTTGAAAGAATGGTGAAAAATATCCAAAATTCGACTAAGTATAAAATTTGCTGGGCCTCAGATATGGGAATTGCGAACTGACCAAATGTGGGAATTGCGAACAATAGTTCGCATTTGCGAACTCAGACTCAAATGAAAGGATTCACATTTGCAACAATTTCATCGCATTTGCGAAAGCTAACTCTTCGCATTTGCGAACAAGGCAGGCCTGGGCTGGTTTCGCATTTGCGATCCAGCCTTCGCATTTACGAATCAGGCTTCGCATGCAGGCCTGTTCATACTAGATTTTTTCAAATTTCAAAAATGCACTGCGACACCTATTCAAAACTCACCTGAGTCCTCGGGGCTCCAAACCAAATATGCACACAACCTTAAAAATATCCTACGGACTTACTCGCGCGATCAAATCGCTAAAATAACATCATATACATCGAATTAAGCCTCAAATTCATAATTTCTTCCAAATTTTCATAAAACATCAAATTTCCATTTTAAGTCCGAAACACGTCAAACGACGTCCGTTTTCAACCAAACTTTACAGAAAATGCTTAAACCATATATAAGACCTGTACCGGATGCCAGAACTAAAATACGGGCCCGATACCATAGTCTTTTAATCAAATTTCATTTCCAACTTCCTTAATTATTTCCAGAAAATAATTTCATACAAAAATTTATTTCTCTGGCTTGGGACCTTGAAATTCGATTCTAGACATACGCCCAAGTCCCATATTTTCCTACGGACCCTCTGGGACCGTCAAATCTCGGGTCCGGGTCCATTTACCCCTAAAAATTGACCGAAGTCAAATTTATTCATTTTAATATCAAAATTTAGTATTTTTCTCACAGAATTCATATTTAAACTTTCCGGCTACGCGCTCGGACTGCGCACGCAAATCGAGGCAACCCTAAATAAGGTTTTTAAGGCCTCGGAAGTATAGAATGAGTAGGAAAACAGATGATAACCCTTTGGGTCGTCACATCTTTTGAGATGCTTTATTCAAGGCAAGATTCATACCATGCATTCTCTCTTATATATTAGAAGGAAAATATAAAAACAACCATTGTCAAATAGAGTAGCAAATAGTATTTACTAATGAGAGCATTTTCTATTTCACTAAGTTGAATACTAATACATTTTAGACGTTTAAAAGGTAAAATTGGAACTCACCTTAGAAAGGTTTCATTGTGAACTGTGAGATAACCTCTAGCCTCTAGGGACTCAAGAATGTACCTCCTGTAAATTCAAATTATTTTGTTTTTACATTTTATCTTAAGTGTTTAGTATTGTATTGTATAATAAGCAAATCGTTGACTTAAAACGTTATTATGGACCTAAATTATTTTTTTTATAGTAAAACTAGTGTATTTGCCGCGCGAAGCGCGGTCATGAAAAAGTCTCTTAAAAATTAAATACTAAAATTATAATTTTAATGAAAGAAAAATGAAAAATGCAAAAAACAAAAATTGACATAGATAAGCAAAATAATGGTATAGGCATTGATCCCCACATTTAGTAAACATAATTGTTTCTATTAAAGAAATAAAATTTTACGATATAAATGCACAATATAGAACTAACATGCTAATCTATCTATATCTATATCTATATTTTATTATTATATTAAAAGCACGAAGGCCCTTAGTGAAATGTCGTTCGCCTTTTTTACCCATTAAAATAGATGTCACAGTGGATAAATTAGTAATTTACTTATTAGTTTAAAATCAAGTATATTATTAATTATTAATTCTTTCCTTATTTAAAACTATGTAGAAAATCTAAATATTTTAGGAATTCAAAACCAACTATGATTTTCTTTACATAAATTCTTTCCTTATTTGAATTATGTAATATAATTTTTATTCCTTCCATACTATTTGACTTGATAGTATAAAAAGACTTGCTAATTTGTAGTACTTTGCCAACTATATGTGATTGCTCCTTCAGACGTGGGTTCTTTATACTTTTTCCGATGGTTCTATAGAATATTGTTGTTATCTTTGGAGATCTTTTTTTGTTTTAGTTTCTTTTTGCTTTTGTTTTAAATGTTTTTATATGGGTTTTGGAAGAATTATTTTCCATTAATGTCTTTCTTTTTTCTTATTGACCATCCAATTCAACTTTTTTAGGAGTAAAAAAATATGCTGATTTTAGATTAAAATATGTTACACATTTAAAAAATAATGTAGTTCAATATGGATTTATGGGACTAATCTGCAGGTTTTCTTTCTTAGTCAGAAGCTTCTAAATTCTTTGAGGTACCTTCTTAGTCAGAAGCTTCTATTTTTTATTTTTGATGTAGGATCGATTTTCAAACCATCGTTTCTGCTTTGAATTATTATTATTATTATTATTTTTCTTTTCCTGCTTACTATGTTCCTTTTACCGTATGATTTCCGCGGTGAATCTAATACTCTCTTCTTTTTTGTCTTTTTTATTATATTGAGCCGAGGGTCTTTCGGAAACAGCCTCTCTGCCCCCTTGGGTTAGGGGTAAGGTCTGCGTACACACTACCCTCCCCAGACCCCACTTGTGGGATTTTACTGGGTTGTTGTTGTTGTTGTTGTTGTTACCTTCTTTCCTGTTCTTATTTTACATTCAATTTAATTTTCATTTAGTAATAAAAGATTATGCCTTTGAGAGTTTGGGTTAAAAGAGAATTTCTCACGTTTGACCAAAAAAATCCAAACACCATTGTAATTCCTTCTACATTACAATCAAATATTTCATGCTTAAGATGATCTAGTATTAAGAATTTTGATCAATCTATCCATACTATATTAAAAGCATGAATCCCCTTAACGAAATATTGTTCGTCGTTTTTACCCTTTAAAAACTAATTTTATATCGGATAAAATTATAATTTTAGTAGTTTTCCTATATTTAGGACTTCTAAATCAAATAAAATTTTAGTTATTAAATTTCTTCTTTTTTGAACTACGTAAGAAATTCTAATATTTAGAACTTTAAATGAATAATATTATTTTTCTATGTTTAGATTTTGCAGTTGTAAAAGTAGGTACAACAACAAATATATTACCAAGCACATTATTATGATGGATAGTGGGTACAAAGTTAATGCGTAGAACATTGGTTAACACTTTAAAAATTTATCCCAT
>MU724375.1:0-16610 GCA_026770625.1 Nicotiana glauca | reverse complement strand
CCTTCAATTCCCGTCAAAATGCTCCCAAGATGCTCAAAAATGGTGGAAGAAATGAGTTGGTTCGCGGATAAAATGTCCTTAAAACATTCTGTCCAGTCCTGAAATTCCTTCATCGCGTTCGCGATACCTCTCACGCGTTCGTGATGAACAACTTTCCAACAGGTCATTTTTCCTCTACGCGAACGCGTACAACTAGACGCGAACGCGATGCTTAACTTTCCCATGCTACGCGATCGCGACCCCCTCTACCGCGAACACGATGCATAAACTTGGCTGGGCCCCCAGATTCTTCTATGCGAACGCGACATCGCCATCGCGAACGTGATGGCCCACAATTTACTACTAGGCGAACGCGCCCTCCACTATGCGAACGCGATGACCAAGCACGCCTTGCATACGCGAACGCGGCCAAGCCACGCGAACGCGAAGGCTTGAAAATTCCTGCACAGCTGTTGCAATTTTCTGCAGATTTTAATAAGTTCAAACTCCCCGGCAATCATCCAAAATCACCCCGAGGCCCCCGGGACCTCAACCAAAAATACCAACCCACTCTAAAACACCATACAAACTTGTTCCAATCATACAAACACACACAACAACACAAAAATCATCAAATCACGACGGATTCAAGGCTAAGTTCAACTAAAACTTCCGAATCTCACATTCGATCAAAAATCCAACCAAACGACGTCCGAATGACCTAAAAATTTGCAGACATATCCAAAATCACCTGAAGAAGCTACTGCAACTCTCGGAATTCCATTCCGACCCTCGGATCAAAATTTCACCTATCAACCGGAATTCGCCAAAATTCCAACTTCGCCAATATAGGCTAACTTCTTCACCGGACCTCCAAAATTACTCCCGATTGTGCTCCTAAGCCTCAAATCATCTTCTGGAGCTAACCGAACCATCGGAATTCAATTCCGAGCCCTCTAACTCATAAGTCAACATCCGGTTGACTTTTCCAACTTAAGCCTTCTTAAAAGAGACTAAGTGTCTCCTTTCCAACCAAACTCTATCCGAATTACTTTAAATTCACTAAACACATGTAATGAAACATATAGAAGCATAAAACGGGGAAAACGGGGCGGAAATACCTGAGACGACGGGTCGGGTCGTTACATGATCGCACGATTAAGTTCGTAGGATGTTGTTGAGTTAGTGTGTGTGTTTGGTTAGGAGACCCGAGGGCTCGGGAGTGTTTTTGGAGGTGTTCGGGGTGGTTTTGGACTTAGGAAGATATCAGATTCTCTGCAATTTTTACACAGGAGATTCCTTCTTCGCGTTCGCAATGTCCTCTCGCGTTCGCATAGCCTTGAATCCCCTCTTCTTCGCGTGTGACGACCCAAAGGGTCATCACCTGTTTTCTCTTTTATTTTTGCACTTTCGAGGCCTTGAAACCTTATTTTTACTTGTCTCGATTTGCGTGCGTAGTCCGGGCGCGTAGCCAGAAAGATTATATGTCAAATTCTGTGAAAAATTTCAAAATGTGGCTTTAAAATGATTAAAGTTGACTTCGGTCAACATTTTTGGTAAACGGACCCGGACCCGTGATTTGACGGTCCCGGAGGGTTCGTAGAAAAATGTGGGACTCGGGCATGTGCCCGGAGTCGAAATCCGAGGTCTTGAGCCCAAGAAAAGAATTTTTCTATGAAATTATTTTTCTGAAATTATTAAGGAAAATGAAAATAAAAATTAATTAAAAGACTATGGTATCGAGCTTGTAATTTGGTTTCGACGCCCGGTACAAGTCTTATATATGGTTTAAGCGCTATCTGTAAAGTTTGGTTTAAAACGGACGGCGCTTGACGCGTTTCGGACTATAAGTTCCAAATTTGAAAGTTTGTGAAGCTTGAAGGAAAATCATGTGTTTTGAGGCTTGATTCCACGTATATGATGTTATTTTGGAGATTTTATCGCACAGATAAGTCCGTAGGATGTTTTTGAGATTGTGTGCATACTTGGTTTGGAGCCCCGAGGGCTCGGGTGAGTTTTGGATAGGCATCAGAATGCATTTTCTCATTTTTAAAAATCTGGTATTTTTCAGTTCTGGTGTCTTCGCATTTGCGAAGAAGTACTCGCAAATGCGAGTTAGCAAATGCGACTACCATATCGCAAATGCGAGAAAATGGAGGCCTGACAGGTTTCGCAAATGCGAAGGGCCGTGGATCGCAATTGCGAGGCCCCTTTCGCAAATGCGAAAGTCCCAGTGTTGGCCTGGCTTCGCAAATGCGAAGCTGTGTTCGCAATTCCCATATTTGATCGGGGTTCGCAATTGCGAACCCCAGTTCGCATTTCCCACATCTGCAACCTGCATTTTTCATACTTAGACGATTTTAGGCCTCAGTTTTCATATTTCTCAAACCCAAACACCCATTGGCGATTTTTCAAGAACTCTTCCTTCTCCAATTCAATTGTAAATTGATTTTCACTTAATTTCTTCAATCTTTAACATCATTTATCATGTTTTCATCTTAAAATCAAGGTTTTTCATGGGTGAAAATGAGGATTTTGGATAGAACCTAGGTTTTCTTAAAATTCGGGATTTGGACCTCAATTTGAGGTCCGATTTCAAAATAAATCATAGATATGAACTCGTGAGGGAATGGGTAATCGGGTTTTGGTTCAAACCTCGGGTTTTAACCACGTGGGCCCGGGGGCGTTTTGGGAATTTTTGAGTAAAACTTTGGGAAATTCGTTTTCATGCATTCAAATTGATTCAATTAGCATTTGTTGATACATTCAAGTAATTTGTGACTAGAGTCGAGTGGTTTTGATGGTGAATTCGAAGGGTAAAGCTATACTAGAGGCTTGAGTTGAGTTTGGAGCATTTGAGGTAAGTGTTTGGTCTAACTTTGGCTTGAGGGAATAGGAGAGAGTCTTATTTGCTAATTGCTATTTGTCGAGTACGGTGTATAGGCATAGTGACGAGTATCTATACACTGGTGTCGAGCATGACCGTGAGTCCTAAATTGCTAAATTATCAAATTCTTAATTGTTGTTTATGAGGGCTTGGTTGAAAATCTTTAACACTGAGCCAGTAATTGTTGAGACTGAGTATTGATTTAATTGTGTTAAGTAGAAATTGAATAAGTTTGGTTATAGCTGGATCTTCCTTGCCGGGATAGTTTATTATATTATCTTGTTCCCTTGTCGGGATTATTTTGTGTATTGTGTTGAAAGAAATGGGATCGTGTGGCACGCCGACCACGAGATATTTTAAAATGGGAGCGAGTGTATGCCTACCATGTGATGTTATGAAATGGGATCGAGTGGTACGCCTACAACGTGATATTATGAAATGGGATCGAGTGGTACGCCTACCACGTGATATTATGAAATGGGATCGAGTGGTATGCCTACCACGTGATATTATGAAATGGGATCGAGTGGTACGCCTACCACGTGACATGAGGAAATGGGATCGTGTTCCACGCCTACAACGAGAGAACATTGAACAAGTGAAAGTGGTTTGTTTTCCCCTTATTCCGTGTTAGAAGAAATCAGATGTAGTTTCTTCTATTATTCCTGAAAATCTGTTTTATCTACTACCCCATAAGCATGTTTCCCTCCCAGTTTTAATTGTTTACTTTCCGCTATTATTTTATTGTACTTGTATATATATCCGCACAGGTTTATCGGCAGTCTGGTCTAGCCTCGTCACTACTTTGCCGAGGTTAGGCTAGGCACTTACCAGCACATGGGGTCGGTTGTGCTGACGCTACACTCTGTGCATCTTTTTGCACAGATCACAGCGCTGGAGCAGCAGCTTTTGGACAGTAGTAGGAGCATTGGGAGTTGACTTAAGTCCAGAGATTCTGAGGTATCCTAGCTGACGTTCGCAGGCCGGAGTCCCTTCTGTGTTATTAGTTTGTTTTCCTTGTACCGAGACAAACATTGATGTATTTCTATTCTGACTTGTTTTTAGCACTCTTTAGTAGTTCGTGAGTTAGCGACACCAGTCTTGGGTAGAGGAATGTTAAATTTCCGCATTTTGGTTTTCAGTTATCTATGTTTTTGAGACTTCCGCTTTTATTTAAATGACTAGTATTATTATTATTGTTAAGGTGTTATCAGAAAATGTTCTAATGCTTGGCTTGCCTAGCTCCGATAGTAGGCGCCATCACAACTCCCGATGGTAGGAAGTCCGGGTCATGACATCGCATCCCTTACATCGCGATCGCGTAAGCCAGGTCCCAGATCCCAGAAATTTCCTCTTCGCATTCGCACTCAACAACTCGCGAACGCGTACCTTTACAGTCTTTCTCATCGCGTTCGCGTGTCCTTCACGCGTTCGTGTATAACGAATTCTGGACCCCCCCTCCCCCCAGCTTCCTTCTTCGCGTTCGCACCATCACCATCGTGAACGCGATGCACCGCCCAGTTGCCCATCGCGAACGCGTCACTCCTGTCGCGAACGCATAGAACAAAAATGCCCAGTTATATTTTTAAGTTTCCAGAATCAAAACATACGGGTTTCATTCAAATTTCTCACGAACTCTCTTCTTCCCCAAGCTCTAGGAGTCCATTGAAGTCCCTTTTCTTCAAGACCACTTGGGTTAGTAAGTTCCAACTTGTTTTCTTCATTCTCCGTCATTAATTATTGAATTCCTAAGCTTAAATCATGTAGTTTAGGGTGGAAATTGGGGAAAATGGGTAGAGTTAGAGTTTTGTATATTTTCTTGATTTAGACCTCGTTTTGGGGTCGAATTTGAAAAAAATTATATATTCAGGCTCGTGGGTGAATGGGGGATTTGTTTTTGGTCCGGACCTCGTGTTTTGACCAAGCGGGCCCGGAGTCGATTTTTGGAATTTTGGGAAGAAAGCTTGGAAATCTATATTTAGGCATTGGGGTTGATTTGCTTAGCATATATTGATATTATGAAGTCCTTATTGTATAGATTTGATTGAGTTGGAGCCGAATTCGAAACGTAAAGCGGTCGTTGTGGATTGATTCGGACGTGGAAGTTGAGGTAAGTATTTGGTCTAACCTTAGCTTGAGGGAATAAGAGTTGAGTCTCATTTGCTACTTGCTATTTTTCGAGTACGACGTATAGGCATGGTGACGAGTATATATACGTTGGTGTCTAGCATGACCGTGAGTCTTTATATTGCGAATATTCGAATTTCGTTATATCTTCCATGTTTAGATGATGACTTCTATATGTTGTGAAGAGCATGTGAGAGAAATTGTGATATTTAATATTTGAGGAGCGTTGGCTCAAGTTATATTAAAATTGTGAAAGTATATGAGATGATTGAACCCTTTGGAGCATTGGCTCCAGTGGTAAAATGAATTACAAGTAAGAAATGAAAGAAAGAGAAAGAAGTATTAAATAATTCCCTTGCTGAGATATTTTGTTAAATTGTTGGTATCTCCTTGCCGAGAATTTTATTGCTTAATTATTGTACCCTTGTCGGGGTTTAATTGTTTAATTGTGTTTCCTTGCCGGGATTTCTATTACCGTTTTGTTTATTCCATTGCCCTTGTTTGAAATTGTTGTTTGGGTGAGGAAAAGTGTAAAATCACGAAGGTTGATGCCGTGCACTTATAGCCGCTTGTTATGATTTCTTATTGTTATCAGTTCAGGTGCATTAATTGTCTTATTCTACTATTACTGTGAGTCTTACGTGACATTTCTCTTTACACTGTGTTACTTGTTATTATTGAATTTATGCCATAATTGGTACATGCTTATGTGAATTAATTGGTAGTTGTCATTATTTGTTTTCCTCAGTGAATCATAATTTTTGTGTACTTGTTGTCTTTTGAATTCGTATTAATTGTTGTGTTTATTAGAGTAAATTATATTTGGAAAAACTGTTGACTTAATGAAATAGGAGCGAGTGGTACGCCTACCACACATGATATATTGAAATGGGAGCGAGTGATATGCCTACCACGCATGATATACTGAAATGGGAGCGAGTGGTACGCCTACCACACATGATATATATTGAAATGGGAGCGAGTGGTACGCCTACCACACATGATATATATTGAAATGGGAGCGAGTGGTATGCCTACCACACATGATATATATTGAAATGGGAGCGAGTGGTACGCCTACCACACATGATATATGTTGAAATGGGAGCGAGTGGTACGCCTACCACACATGATATATATTGAAATGGGAGCGAGTGATATGCCTACCACACATGATATATATTGAAATGGGAACGAGTGGTACGCCTACCACACATGATATATTGAAATGGGAGTGAGTGGTACGCCTACTACAAATGATATTGAAATGGGAGCGAGTGGTACGCCTACCACAAATGATATATTGAAATGGGAGCGAGTGGTACGCCTACCACAAATGATATATTGAAATGGGAGCGAGTGGTACGCCTACCACGAGATATGAGGAATGGGATCGGGTTGCACACCTGCAACAAGATGAGCTGAATATGAAACTTGTCTATATTTCTTATTTCCGTGTTAGAAGTTAAACTATAGATTGTTTCTCCGTTATTCCTGATATCCTGTTTATATCTGATACCCCTGAAGCATGTTCCCTTCCCCCGCTTAAATTGTATATTCTTGTTGTTTCTCCGTTGTACTTGTATATATATATATATCTACACAGGTTTATTTGGAGTCTGGTCCTAGCCTCGTCACTACTTCGCCGGGGTTAGGGGAGGCACTTACCAGCACATGGGTTCGGTTGTACTGATACTACACTCTGTGCTCTTTTGCACAGATACAGGTTTCGGACAGCCACAACAGTAGTGCGGGTGTTAGCATTTAGACCAGCGAAACACTGAGGTAGCCTTGCAGGCGTCCGCAGGCCCGACGTCTCCTCTATCTTTATTTTTAATCTGTTATCTCATGTACTCGAGACAAACAGTTTTATATTCCTTTCAAACGGTTATGTTTAGTATCCTTAGTAGTTCATGAGTAATGTGACACCAGTTCTTGGGTAGAGGATTATGTTGAGTTTTCGCATTTAATTTAGTCTAATTAACTTAAGTCTTCCGCTCATTTAATTCATTCCGCTATATTTATATTATTATTGTTAAATTGCTAAAAGAAGTAAATTAACTTGGCTTGCCTAGCTCCTATTAGTAGGCGCCATCACGACTCCTGAGGGTGGGAAATTCGGGTCGTGACAAGTTGGTATCATAGCTCTAGGTTACATAGGTCTCACGACTCACGGATAAACTTAGTAGATTCTGAGGGATCGGTATAGAGACGTCTGTATTTATCCCCCAGAGGGTACAGAGTTAGGAAAAATTTCATATTTGTTCTTTCTTGTCGTGCGGTTTCGTTTCTCAATGCTAATTGAAATTCTACTTCGTTCTTTAATGAATGGAGAGGTCATGTACCGCTTCTTCAGCTTAGCAGCAACACGGACCAGTGATAGATCAGCTTCGTCTTCGGAGTCCTTGAGGAGGTAAAGGTATTAGGGGTGGAGGTAGAGATGCTAGAGGTGGAGGTAAGGGTATTAGAGGTGGAGGTGCAGGCGTTGTTCTGGTATGTGGTAGAGAAGCTTCGATTTCATTCTGCGCCATATCTGGTCATGTCTAGTGATTCTTTGAGTGCCCTGTTTATGTGTCCACGCCGGAGTTGAAAGAATTAAAGGACCAGTTGCAAGATTTTCTTGAGAAGGGTTTTATCAGACCTAGTATTTCTCCTTGGGGTGCACCAGTGTTATTTGTCAAGAAGAAGGATGGTTCGATGAGGATGTGCATTGATTACCGACAATTGAAAAAAGTGACGATAAAGAACAAGTATCCACTGCCGAGGATTGACGATTTGTTCGACCAACTTCAGGGTGCGAAGGTGTTTTCAAAGATAGACTTGAGATCTGGCTACCACCAACTGAGGATTAGGGCATCCGATGTCCCTAAGACAGCATTCCGCACTTGGTATGGGCATTATGAGTTTTTGGTTATGTCATTTGGGTTGACCAATGCCTCAGCAGCATTTATGGAGTTGATGAACCGAGTGTTCAGGCCTTATTTGGACTTGTTCGTGATAGTGTTCATTGATGATATTCTGATATACTCCCGCAGCCCGGAGGAGCACGAGCAACACCTCAGAGTGGTTCTTCATACTCTGAAGGAAAGTTAGTTATACGCTAAGTTCTCAAAGTATGAGTTCTGGTTGAATTCGGTTGCATTCCTGGGTCACGTTGTATCAGCAGAGGGTATTCAGGTGGACCCAACGAAGATTGAGGCAGCCAAGAACTGTCCTTGACCAGCATCAGCTACAAAGATTCGGAGTTTCTTGGGGTTAGCAGGCTACTACCATCGGTTCGTGGAGGGGTTTTCATCCATTGCAGCCCCGATGACCAGATTGACCTAGAAGGGTGCCCAGTTCAGATGGTCGGATGAGTGTGAGGCGAGCTTTCAGAAGCTCAAGACAGCTCTGACCACGACAACGGTATTGGTTTTGCCCACAGGTTCAGGGTCTTATACAGTCTATTGTGATGCTTCCCGAATTGGGCTTGGTACAGTATTGATGTAGGATGGCAGAGTCATTGCCTATGCTTTGAGGCTGTTGAAGATCCACGAGAAGAATTATCCAGTTCAAGATCTAGAGTTGGCAGCCATTGTTCACGCTTTGAAGATTTGGAGGCATTTCCTATATGGTGTGACATGTGAGGTGTACACTGATCACAAGAGTCTTCAATACTTGTTCAAGCAAAAGGAGTTGAATTTGAGGCAGAGGAGGTGGTTGGAGTTATTGAAAGATTATGATGTTACTATTTTGTATCACCCGAGGAAAGCCAATGTGGTGGCCGATGCATTAAGTAGGAAGTCGGCCAGCATGGGTAGTCTTGCTTATATTCCGGTCAGCCAGAGACCGCTTGCTTTGGATGTTCAGGCCTTGGCCAATTGACTAGTGAGGTTGGATATTTCTAAGCCTAGCAGGGTGTTAGCTTGCACGGTTGCTTGTTCTTCATTATTGGAGCGTATTCGTGATCGACAGTTTGATGATCCCCATTTATATGTCCTCAGAGACACGGTGCAGCGTGGAGGTGCCACGAAGGTGACCTTAGATGATGATGGTATTTTGAGATTGCAGGTGCGAGTTTGTGTGCCCAATGTCGATGGGATTCGAGAGTTGATCTTAGCGGAGGCCCATAGTTCTCGGTATTCTATTCACCCGGGCGCCGCGAAGATGTATCAGGATCCGAGGCAGCACTATTGGTGGCGCAGGATGAAGAAAGATATTGTTGCATATGTGGCTCGATGTTTGAACTGTTGTGAGCACGTGATTTTTGCCCTATATGAGAATTACTCCCAAAAATTAAAAAAAATAAAAATAATTTTGTTTGTTTACAATTGTTGTGAATTTTTTGTTATTTTGTTTGTATTTGTCTGTGCGTGTTTATTTGTTAAATTAATAAAAATACAAAAAAAAATATGTTGCAGTTGCATTTAGGATTTATTAGGAGTAATTAAGTTTGTTTTACAAAGATTAAAAAATCACAAAAATAATGTACTTTATATTTTTAACATTTAAGGTCTGTGTGATTTTATTTTAAATTGGTATTTAATTGTGTGTAATAATTGTTATTAGGAATTAATTAGTATTTTTATGTGGTTTATAATTTAATTTAGAATTTTAGCTTTATTAATTAGGAAATAAGGAGAATGAAAATAAAGAGAAAACTGGACTGGGCCGTCCAAAATTTGATCAAATCCAGGCCCAAAACACCCCTATACCTGGTCCAATTTGATCAGCCTCAGAGACGGGCGAAACGATGCCGTTCAGGCATCTCAGATCTCAGCTATTCATCCACTCAATCCAACGGTTCAAAAATCACCCCTATACCCGTCCCCAACCCGACCTGACCCGTTACCCCATAACCCGGTCCACAACTTAACCAAAATGACCCCGTTTGGCTTGAGTGACCTAATCTGGACCGTTGGTTCCCATCATCCAACGACCGAGATTAATCGATCAATTTCTAATATACCAAAACCCCAATACCCCTGAACCGGTGTCACCTCTCTCACAAAATCAGGAACCCAACCCTAACGCCGCCGGTGGCAAGTCGCCAAATCCCCTGAAATTTACACCATAGATCCCATATGAACTCCTCTTTCCAAGCCCCATATCGCCATGGCTCAAATCTTATCGGACCTTCTCGAATGGTTGATTTTGTGACTGCCGTCTCCGCCGCCCATGGCGGCGACTACTCCAATGACCGCCAAAATAACACCCCTAAACCACCATGCCACCCTCAGTCCAAATCCTTACCCCTTTTACCTCGAATCATCCCGGTTCGTTTCGAATCTTCAATCGAAGATTCGAGCAAAACCTTAAACCTACCCAACCAGTCCCAAATTCACACCCCAGCTCCACCCGACCTCCCTCGTCCCTAATTTAATGTCGTCTTTGTTCGAATCAAGTTGGAAGTCTTCGAATCCTAGATCGATTGAACGAAGCCCTAACTTTAACTCAAAAAAACCAAACGGGCACTGTGAGGTCTTTTGGACTGAATTAGACCTTAGTCGTATGTTTCCATATTGGAAACACATGATTAAGGTCCGTTTCAGTCCAAGGCAAAGAGACGAGGAGTTTCCAGTAGTTAGTCCACCTGAATTCCGGGTATTTTTCAATTCTCTTTTCTTTTGTTATATTTTTCATTTAATTTTCATGCTTCTTCTTCTCCTGCTTCTTTTCTGTTTGATTCTGGATTGAACCAAGTCAGTCTGTTCGTATGAGTCTAGTGCATCTCAATGTTAAATTTCTTAGTCTGTCCGAACGCTTAGTTTAGAGATTAGTTCATTGTGTAGTTAGTAATAACATAGGATTGAATTGCTTGGTCAGTTTAAATGTCATGAATTTGTTGTTTGTTTCAAGTTGTTATTTACATCCGTTAGTTACTGAATTAAAATGCTGAGATTGAGTAGAGGTCATGTGCTGTCAGGCACGCCTGAATTTAATATTCAGGCTGCCCCATATCCATGTTTGTTTAATAACAAAAGGGACATGCAGTAGTGGTCTTCAGGGAATAACATGGGGAATACATTTCTTAATAAGGCTGAGTGTTAAAACAGGTTGGAAAAGAAGGCTGCCTTTGGGTATAAAATGCAAGGCAGACCTTAGAGTAAGGGGGATGAATCGACTGGAATCAATCTTAGGGACAGTCTTAGAGAGACTTCTTAAAACTTTTAAAGTGAGTGTGTGGGAGTTTTTAGAGGGCCTTGAATCAGTTTTTTTTTAGAATCTGAGGGAGTATTTTGACAATACTTTGAGGCTGAAAAAATAGACTGAAAACATAGGCGCATACACTTGGTCCTACTGTTCCATTGAGTGATGATTGAGGGGATTAGATATTGCATTCGTTTGAGGTCTTAAACAACACTTTGAAAGCTGAGGCATTCAGTTTTGAGAGAGTTGCTGTTTCATTAAGATTCTAGGGGTGTTTACTGGTTTGATTTCAAGGAATTTCTGGTGTTATCCAAATTGTTCTGATTATCTAGTAGCTGAAAGTTTTTTTTCTAGATTAGTTTTGTGATTCAAATTCCAGTCCAGATTTGATTTCCAGCAAGCGCCCTTTGGTTTTCATTGATTTTCTTCATCTCTGACTAATTCCTGGGTGGATTTAACACTGATTCTTGTTGTTGTGGCTGTTGAAGTTGTTACTGCTGCTAACCTCCCCTTTTTTCTATTTCAATTCAAATCCCAGGTACATGTTTATGAACTCACCTTGATGTAGCTGTGAAGTGAAGTTGAAATGAAAATATTGCCAAATCTAGGTTCATTTGGAAGCTGTTTTGTCATTTACAATTCAATAGATGATTAGTTGAATAAATGCGATTGATGTTATTTAGTAGTTTTGAGTCGTATGAGTAATAGATACATTTGGACTATTAATTTGGACTGTTTCGGACTTTTAAACTCTGTATTGGTTAAGTTGTTTCAGAACGATGGCATAGCATAATTAGTTTTAGTTCAATTTTAAAATCAATAGTAATGCAAGCACGAAATCAGTAGTTTAGTGTAATGCATGTTCAATTATGGATGCCAATATGCTTTTAAAATCAGTATATATGTTCCGTCAATCAGTTGTTTCATTTAGATAGTGTAGAGTAATTTCAATAGTTTTGGTTTAATTGAATCAGAATCCTATTTTTGATTTAAAATCCAGGCTCTATAGCCTATTCCCAGGACATTTGGGCCTCCAGACGTCTGATACGCGGGCCCAGGTCCAGTGCTAATGTCCTTCACATTTGGACTTGGGCCAAGACCTTGACTAGCAGCATATTAGTATGGCATGGGTGCAAATGTCCTTCTTTGGGCTCATCTTGGAAGCCCAATGGGTGGCTTTGATACAGAATTAGCATTTGGTTTATTGCAGTCCAATAACGAATTAATTAGGATTTTCCCTTTATTTATTAGAGACAATAAAAATAGAAAATCATAGTCACTTTTAGGTTGGCCCTTTAATAAAATGAGAGAGCCTTGCCGAACAAAACAAATAATCTGCGGGGCCCTCATTAAATGTATATATAAAAATACTTAAATTTCGGGACGGGCCGTTTAGCGAATTTCACGGCCTTCCCAAAATAATAACGTGCTAGTATCTCTAGGCGCGCTTTCAATAATTTACTTTCTTAAACTCGGGTGCACATTTATGTGACCCAAACTCAAATCTCAATGGAATCGAAATATGTCTATAACCACGGGTACATTGATGTGACGTGGTTCGAGATGTGTTTTTACGACGTTGCAATTCTCACTAAAAAATAATAATAAAGCGGTAAATAATCTTTAAAATTGCACTATAGGATAACATGTATTAAAATCAGATATTAAGCCATTTATAACAGTTTAAGAGACCGTGCTAGAACCACGGGATCCGGGGGTGCCTAACACCTTCCCTCGGGTCAACAGAATTCCTTACTTAGAATTTCTGGTTCGCAGACTTCATTTGGAAAGTCGAAAATTTCCTCGATTTGGGATTCAAGATAAACCGGTGACTTGGGACACCAAAAGCCAAACCTTTCCCAAGTGGCGACTATGAAATAAATAAATAATCCCATTTCGAATAATGTCACTTAAAATAGAAAAACTCCCCTATACATTTATCCCTCGGGGTAGGTGCGTAAAAAGGAGGTGTGACAGCTCTGGCGACTCTGCTGGGGACAAAACCCAGAACTTTTGTTTTGGGTTCAAGAATTCGAGCTTAGAGTAATTGTTATATTTGGCTTTATCTGATTTTCCTACATGTTTCATGCTAAATGTGCTAAGTGCTTTACCGCTTTGATATTATCTGAACTGTATATAAACTGTGCCGAAACCCTTCTCTTCTCACCTCCGGAGATGTGCTTGCTGGTTGAGACTCCCTATTCTGTTAGTGTCATACCCTGAAATAAGAAAAGGGCTCGGACAAGTTACAAAGCCGGACGATCTTGCGGGTCCCCGGTACGTAGCCCCCTCCCCGACTCGAGTTGTCCGCTCAGGTACACTGTCTAGAACACATACCCAGGTTTTGAACCTAGAATAACTTGACTTCATGTCGGATCCCTAGTAGGAACGCTTATTTACATCATGTTGCATATGACTTAGGGGACTCAATACAGGGGTTGGGTCCGTCTAGGACAGGGAACCTGAAATGAAAAAGATCATCCTGCTGCATCCTGTTTGTTTTACGCATTTATTTGCTTCAGACTTGCATGCTGACCAGCTTTTAAATATTAAACAAAAATAGCAGTGTAGAGAGTTAATTGCAAACCGGTGCCCAAATACTGTCGAAACTCTCCCGAAATTTTGAGAAAATGAAAAGGAAAAATATTTTAATCATTTTTAAAATTAAAAAAAAAAGGTGAGAGGTAGATATCTAGAAAATTCTGAAACTTTGCCGAAATTCTAAAAAAAAAAAAGAGAAAGGTTATTTCAAAATGAAAAAAAAACAAAAATTTCAAGTGCCATGTTTCTCGTGTTCCGTCAACATTGACCGGACTACGCGGGTCTGATTCTCACCGGATGTGAGATACGTAGGCAAACCTCATCGGTTCCGACCCCAATTTTCAAAAAAAATCCAAAAATATTTTCCTTTAGTCCTTTCTTTAGAAATATTTCCTTAGAAAATTCAAAAAAAAAAGTAATTTTTAAACTTCAAAAAAAAAATGGTTTCCTTATTTCTTATGTCTTTCATGCGAAAAAGAAAAAAATAGAAAAAATCAAAATCCAAAGTACGGGTTTCCTTCATTTTTGAAGTATTTTTTCAAAAAAAGAAAATCCAAAAAGAAAATCAAAAAAACAAAAATCCTAAAAAAATACTCTTTAGATGTCTTTATTTTAAATATCCATAAAAACTTTGAAAATTTGAATCCAAAAATATTTTCGCTTTTCTTTAGAATTGCTTTGTAAATAAATAAAAGCTCAAAAATTCAAAATATTTTTCTTAAAAGGTCCCTCTTTCGAAAATTAAGAGGCAATATCCAAAAAAATATATTTTCTTTATTATTTAGAAAAAGATAAATAAATGAAAATTCAAACAAAAATATTTTTCTTTCTACTTCTAAAATTTCCAAAACTCCAATCGAAAGAAAATGATTTTTAAGAAGTCTTTCTTTCAAAAATAAAAGAAAAATCGAAATAAAACATTCAAAGAAAAATTCCCTTTCTTCTTTTAAAGTATTTTTTTTAGAAAATTCCAAAAGAAAAAAAAATTAAAAATGAAAATAAAAAAAGTTTTCCTTTTGCCTTAAAGATTTAATGGTATGAGTTTTATAAAAACCAAAAAAAAAAAAGTTAGTTTATTTACTCCATTTCCAATCTTCCCGAACTACACAAGATCTGATTCATGCGGGGTCATGATACGTAGGCAATCCTCATCGGATTCGATCATAGCCATAGAATTAATTGAAAAAAAATAAAAAAAAGAGTGAAAAAAATAAATAAAAGAAAAAAAAAAGAAAAAAAAGGAGAGTGCAAGAAAATAAAAGAGTGGCAAAAAATGAAAAAAAAAATTCAAGAGTGATTTAAAAGAAGAAGAAATGAATAAAAGAGGTACAAAGTTGAAAATGGTTAGTTAAGGCCGGGATGAAACATGCAATCGTGCAAACACATAGTAGAAGCGTTTAACTGTTAGGTGCATTGCATCCCAACGTGTGATTTCCTATATGTTAAATGTCCCAAAACTAACAAGGTTGTTGCGTGAGCAAGTTAGCCAGGTTCTTTTCAGGTGGTTGGTTTTGTTGATATGCAGTGACGAACGCGCAACTTTGCACGCGGCCACAACATTATACACACAGCCGAACTCCACCTCCCAGAAATGCCCATCCTTACCAAGCTCCATATAATCCCTAATCAAATATTCCTCGGTACAATCCTCGCCCGAGAGAGCCTTTTAAAAGGACTCAGCTCACCCCTATTGGTGAATCATACTTAGGTTTGTTCCAAAAGCTAGTCAGGCGTGGTTTGCTACAGCCAGTGGCCCAAATCCGACTGAACCCCGAGCCCCCCTCGCACCGAGCTGATGTTATATGTGAATACCACTCTGGGGCAGTGGGACACAATACAGAGGACTGTTGAACCTTCAAAAGGGCGATTGAAAATCTGATTGAAGCTGAAAGAATTGTTTTTCGGGAGGAAGAAGCTCCTGATGTGATGAACAATCTGTTGTCTGCCCACAACATCTGGCCAATAGTCAGAATGATATGTGAAGATGAGGAATTTGATCTGGCACTGAAGGTTATTGCGCCCATTTGTCAAGACAGAAAAAAAAAAGTTCCCCATCAAATGGGAGTCTCGGTAACCAGTCTTGCTATCCTTTCTGGGTCCGAATTATATCAGGGTGTGATCCGGATATTTTACTTTATTGTCTTACTTTTCGACGTAAACCCTTCTTCTTCAAAATTGGAAAAAAAAAACCAAAAAAAACCGAAAATAATAATAATAATAATAATAATAATAATAAAAATCAAATGAAATTAATATTTCATTGTTCAAGAATGTCTCTTTTCTTAATCTTGTCATTTTTCTTATTCTCTTTTCAGTCCTGTTAAATGTTGATTTCAATAACATGACATGTTTGCGGACTTCATGCCCGAATCCTGAAAGTTGCCAGACCTCGAAATAATGAATCAAGAATTAAATCTCAATGAGGATAAAGTCTAAGGAAATAAAACAAGAGTTGGAACAGCTGAATGAAAATTGGTTCCAGAGTAGAAAGTTCCATACATTGCAACAGGAGTACTGCCAAAAGAGTACGTTGTACTTGGGACACATCGAAGGAAATGTCCCCGAAACAACTGTCAATGCAAATGCAGTCAAAAGGTACTTTGTTTAATCCTCCATATAGTTCTAATATTCTCCGATTGGGATAACGAAGGCTTTCATTCTCGCTACCAAAACACTATCAACTATTTGCAAATCCTTTGAGCTGGTTACCATTCTTCGATTACCCTCTTTAGAACCTGAAAGTGTTATTGAAAAATGAAATGAAAAAAAAAGGGGAGAGAAAGAAATTGAAATGAAAAATAAAAATAAAATAAAATAAAAGGAAAATGAAAAAAAAAAAACAGAAAAAACAGAAGAAAACCAAAAACAAAAATTTCCTGAACTACGTTCGACTTGATTCCGAAAGGATACGTAGGCAACCTCTCTCTGGGGTTCAGTCACACCAAAA